>JAYKKI010000013.1:12887500-12962500 GCA_039881145.1 Druceiella hillmani
TCAATTTACTTTTGTAAAATAATAAATAAAACCCGCCAAACGCGAGAAAACAAAGATTACGTATAAATTGCGTAAACGTTACGGTACTTATGAACGTTATATATGTATGTATGTATGTGTATGTATATATATATATATATATATATATATATATATATATATACATATATATAAATATAAATATATATACGTAAATATTTATGAATACCGACATAAGTACAAACTTAACATAGAATTATTTTAATATAGAGGCTATCCATTAATATGACATTACGATCTCAAATGCTTTAATACTTTTCTGTATAAAAATGATGAATAAATTTATACCATCCCAATCTTCGATAAAACTGTCAACTGCCCTACCTCATCTCACCAAAAATCTCCAAATCGGAACACTCACATTCCTAAGATCTCTAAACAAACTGAAAGCTCAAACAAGAGCACACACGTAAAACACTACAAATAAACTTTTGAAACCCTTATAAAGCTCCTCTCTTACGAGAGCGCTAACTGTCAGACACGTTTGAGTGTGGACCAGCTGTCTCTCCGCGTAACAGATCTGTGCAAATTGTCGAGTTTTAGTGTTGAATTTGTTGCGAAAAAATATGACTGTGGCGTGGGAGGCTTTCGAGGTTTAAGTGTGGCGAAGGTGCCACTACTCGCTCTTCCAAGTGTCCGCATCGTACGTCAGCACCTTTTATGTGAACTCCGTGTTTGCTTCGCTGTAGTCTTTCGCCTTTCCACCCGACCATAGCAAGAACAATAATAGTAATTGCCAGCAAGTAAGCAATAAATTTACTTGATGTGCAATTTATTAATGCGGTGTTGCTTGTAACATTATAGTAATATAAACATGAAAGAACATTTGTGTTACTTAACAGAATGCCTAAATCGTGTACCTGGAAGTGGTTTTGTTTATTTTTAACAGATTTCAAAAAAATGTGTATATTTTATCGTATATCTCCGGTATGTTTTTGATGATTTTAAAGATTCTTTTTTATTTAGAAAATCATAACGCAAAAGTCATCCCACATAAATTTGATCAAAATCTGATGACACACTCCGGAGATGGATAATGAAAATCGTTGACAGACGACGACGTACATCACTTTTATTTTGGAAATTTGTTTCATCGCGTATATTTTTAGTGAAAAGCAATCAAAACAACAAATAGGTCAAGGACTGATGATCTATTTGGTGCTTTAATTGCTTTGTCACTAAAAATATGATGCACAGACTTAAAATCCTAAATGGATGACAGCATGACACTTGTAATTAAGATTAATTTTAAAGACTAGGCAAACATTCTTGTATCAAGCTGAAGCAGTGAACTATATTATCTATACTTTTATAATTTAGGATCTTATTTATATAAGATCCCATTAACTAAAGCCAACATTTTTATTGCACAGTATTTTCTGTTGAAATCATATATATTATTTCTCAAAGGCGCTTTATTGCGGCAAAGCCAGATCTCCCTTAATTCTTCATCAAAATTAATTATTCAAACATAAAGCTAAAGCTAATGCTATTGTCGAGAAATAGACAAAAAATTAAAAATTAATTTTTTATTTAAATTTTCAATTTTTTAATTCTTTATATATTATTTCTCAAAGGTGTTTAAGCACCATCTATTGACAATATGTTTAACTAAGGTGTCCGATAGTAATTATTTAAAAAGGCGCAATCTATTGATAATCTTTTTAACTAACATTTGGTAACTTGTAAATTATTCGCTCGGGCCAACAAGTATTTCTAAATTGTTTTTTTTTTCTACTTTTTTAATCCCCTCGACACCTTTCAAAACTTACCTTTTTAATTTTGTTATAGGCCTATCTATATTTAAAAGTGTCCAGCAATCCGCTTAAAATTATAAAACAAATTAAATTAAAGAAAAAGGAAATATAGACTTCAAAATCCAGCTTTTTTATGAAGTTCTAAAAAATTTAAATTTACTTAACCTAAGTAGTGTAATTATAATTGATACCAGTATCTTTTAAGAATACACTAAAAAAGATTTTTTCAAATGGGTGTCAGATCTATACAAAAATTGGTAGGACCAAACGAAATCCAACGTAAGATTTGTATGACTTGTTTTTTTTGTTCTTTTCTGCTAGGCATTGACTTAAAAAAAAACAAGAATAAAAAATATTAGTGCGTACTTAATTACAATACTCGGGTAATTAATCATGATTTTTAGTACTCAAAAGTTTGTTTTTGAAGTTAATTTTGGTTTTGTTTCGAGTATCCTTATTCACTGTTTTTCCTTTTATGTAAACAGGAAATCCTACTAATTTTCTCTTATCACTCCGTCCGTCCTTACTGTTTTACACCGTGAAAAATTTTCTAATATATGCTGCGTATAAAGATAAGATTTTCACACATTTCTTCAAGTTGGGTAGCATTGAGTATCATTGCGAAATTTTAAGATTCAGAGTATCATACAAAGTGTACGTAAACCTACAGCCTCTACCTCTAATTTTTAAACAGAATTGAAAGATATGGCGAAATTTTTGATTTTAAAATTTGGTTAAAATTTTGGACCAAGGCTGTTTCTTTCAAATTTTACGTAATTATAAGTTTACATTTATTAAAATGAAACAAGGAGCTTAATAAAAACTCTTCGTTTCATTTTAATAAAATATTTTATAAAGCTTGGATTTAATAAGCAATTTTTTTAAATTTGGTTAAAATTTTGAACTAAGGCTATTTCTTTCAACTTTTGCGTAATTACAAGTTTATATTTATTAAAATGAAACAATGAGCTTAATAAAAGCTCTTTGCTTCATTTTAATAAAATATTTTATAAAGCATGGATTTATTATGCAATTTTTAAAAATTTGGTTAAAATTTTGAACTAAGGCCATTTCTTTCAACTTTTGCGTAATTATAAGTTATATTTATTAAAATGAAACAAGGAACTTAATAAAAGCTCTTCGCTTCATTTTAATAAATTCTTTTGTAAAGCATGGAATTAATATGCACTTTCATCGCGCAGAAGGCGAAATTCATCGAAAATATATTATATTTATTATGAATTTAAAAAAAAACTATAACATAAAAGTATTTTAATAACCTTCCTACAAATTTTTCGTAACATTTTTAAAAACCCTGCTTTTTCCCAATTTTAATTTGAATAATGTCAGAAACAAGCAGCGGGGACATATATTTCAGAATATGTTTCAGTATATCTTTGAAGATCTACTATATTTTCGAAACCTACACCTATCAAACGATACCCTGCAATATAAATGGAACTTTAAATTTTTTTGGAGTACTTAATTTATAAACTCACATGTTTTTTGGGCGTTGGCTATTGATTAATGAGCAGGTCATAATATACTTTATAGCTATGCTAAATTTAAAGTTTCTACGTCAAACGGCTTCTGAGATAAACAGCTATGACAGACGGACAGAGGGACATGTGGGTTATATTATAATAATTCATTTTCATACAAGGAACAAATCGATATGAAATGCGAAGGTCTACCCCAATTGATGATAATTTGGGCGCCATCTGTTGTTAAATTGTTGAATTACGTTTTTGTTACAGAGTTTCGTTGTATAACGGATTTATAATTACTTTTATTAAATGTTTTATTATAATATTTAATATTATTTTTCTTTCATTTTTAGTTCGTCAATTTGAAGATCTCTGTAAACGACATATATTTGTTTTAATATTATGCTCGTTTGAAATTCATCTTAATTTAATGTGTTTCTGGTTCTAAACAATTCTTTTGAAAGTAATATGGGAAATTGATTTAATCGTCATTCATAAGGCCGGGGAATTATACACAGAGAAAACAAGACCTGATAAATTAAAAAGTAAAATGATTGAATAAATTCCAGACAGTATAGTAATAAAGAAATTCTCAGTTAATTGTCAGTCGAAAGACTAAAATTTTACGCACAAATACTGAACAAAATCTAAAATTCAATGGATTTTTATTGAAATTGCTGTTATTTTAAAAATGGCATTGAATAGAAACACCAAATTTCGGATATAAATAAAATTTATGTTCGCGCAATGAGTTTTTAATTAGAATTGTAAACTCACATGTTTCAGACTATTTGTTTACTTTATCTCTCAGTCAATTCGTAAAAGACAACACTATCCTTGCTGTTAAATGACTTTATGATCTCGAGATAATAAACATCTGGATCCCTGTTATCTCAGCCAAGGGTGCTTTTCTGATGAAAACTTTATTGAAATTTTTCTTTAGAAGATTTATTCTCGAGCTCATGAAGCTTTTTTTAGGTTTATTTTGCTTATATAAATTCGTGTTTGTATTTGCATGGACAATTTTTTTTGTCATTAAGAACGGCAATTAAATAAAAAAAGTTAAAGTAAGTAATTCATTGCAAAAACTCAATTTATATTTGAAAACATATTCAAATCAAATTTTTATATTAAATTAATCATTAGTGGAAATTATAAAACTCTGCTTATTCTCTAAGCGGATATTATGAATCTGCCTAAGTAGAAATTATAAATCTGCCTAAGCAGATATAATAAATCTGTCTAAGCAGATATTATAAATCTGCTTAAGCAGATATTATAAATATATCTAAGTATATATTATTACTTTAATAATAACACAATTGTAGTAGCTTCACTCGTATCAAAATGAAAATAAAACTTATTAAGTACAGATGTAACTCGCTGTGTGAGAGTAGCTTACACACTTGGGACATATCTAAATTTTCAAGGCTACTTAGTATTTCTAATAAACTGTTTACAAATGTTAAGGTAGTTGTCGTGAAAAATTATTTTTCATATTTTGTAAAATTTTTGCTAAAATATTGTCTTGAAAGAGACATTGCGCTTATCACACTAATTATACAACAGACTGAACAATTTAGCGACAAACAACTCATCTCGCAAAACGCGTCAAGAAGCGAAAATACATTTACATAGCAGGCAGATTAGCAACAGGAAGTTTGGATATCGGATATAATTTTTTTTACATTTCACAAATTAAAGGAACTTATTTAAGCTAGTGAGATGTAAAGCAAACTTTGGCAATAAAAGCTTTATAATATTTAAATAATGATAAAGTCGTAAAAGATTTAATTTCTGAATTGATTAATGCAAGTTAACAAATATAATCTAAATTGAAAGTTTGAATGGGAATCTCAGAATTTTTGTGAATTTTTCGAGCTAACTTTGACAAAGTTTAATAGATTAACTTCCAGGCTTAATATCTCGCAAACGAGACTTGAAAATTAGTAAATAAACATTTAAAAATGTAAAGTTATTTTCATAGTTAATTGAAGTCTGTTGGGTTTGATATGGAGTTTCTATTAACTTTTTACAGACCCAACTAGATGTCATAAATTGGTCGGCTATTACTCGGAAATTAGTATTGCTTACTTGACTGTGATAATTTTTCTTTTAATTTCATTACGTGAAAATTTTTCAGATATTCATAAATAACCGCTTAGCTGGTAGGACATGGGAACATGTAACTCCAACAAAAATTGTGAATTTAAAGCTTAATATATCGTAAACCTACTCCTGTATCGAAAAAAAATATTCATTATATACTACCAATTTTTTTGGAAGCCCTATTCAAATGACACCCTACACGATAGGGTATGATAATAAAAAAAAATTCACCCCACTTTAGATGTAGTGCAGAACTCTTCAATTTTTTTAAAAATTTTATTTCATAACTTCACAGCCCTAATAGTGGTGGTAGTAAAACAGATGTGACACATAGTTGGACATACTAATGGACATAGTGAAGTTATAAGGTTTCCTGATTTGTCTACGGAACACTAACAATTGCTAAATACCAAATATTGGGATCTATTTGAAATTTCGTATATTTTAAACTCTTTAACCCCATTCAAATGATTTAAAAAAAAAGTGGAGATTGAATATTTGAACGATTACAATACATCCCCCATTCCTTACGTCCTTCGTAAATAAAGAGAACAACCCTCAGATTGCTAATATCGCCCTGAACTAACGGAAACTTAATGCACGGTTGAAATTAAAAAACTCAAATCGTCCCAAATCGTCTTTCATATTTCCACGTGCCCTCTCAAACTCATCATCAGCACTCCGCAGCCGTATCTCGTGCCAACACACTGCCTTCCTTCAAAGCGTCACTCCCCCTTTGATCGTACAGCGACAATATCTCCATTGTGATAGAAATTAATAAAGGCTATATTGGCGTTTTGAGTAAATATTGGATCAGGTTTCAGACCTCGCCTCCCGTGATCCCGTTTCTTTATTATTGTCGACATCTCTAGGTGTGTAGTAGATGTGGATGGGAAATTTACTGAGTATTTATTTGGGGCTTAAAGACGTAGCTATCATTGTCGGTCGCTATCTTGATAATGCCACTCTAAATATTTGTATGTTTGACTGTAAACTTCCACTAAGTCTGATACGATATAATATTCTGTTATTACACAGAGATTTCACACAACCATTGTCAGTTGCTATCTCGATAATACCATTCTAAATATTTGCATGATTGACTGTAAACTTCCACTAAGTCTGATACGATATAATATTCTCTTATTACATGGAGTTTTCACACAACTATTGTCAGTTGCTATCTTGATAATGTTACTCTAAATACTTGCATGTTTGACTGTAAACTTCCACTAAGTCTAATATGATATAATATTCCCTTATTACATAGATATTTCACACAACTATTGTGGGTTGCTATCTTGATAATGCCACTCTAAATACTTGCATGTTTAACTGTAAACTTCCACTAAGTCTAATATGATATAATATTCCCTTATTACATAGAGATTTCACACGACTATTGTGGGTTGCTATCTTGATAATGTCACTCTAAATACTTACATGTTTAACTGTAAACTTCCACTAAGTCTAATATGATATAATATTCCCTTATTACATAGAGATTTCACACGACTATTGTCGGTTGCTATCTTGATAATGCCACTCTAAATACTTGCATGTTTAACTGTAAACTTCCACTAAGTCTAATATGATATAATATTCCCTTATTACATAGAGATTTCACACGACTATTGTGGGTTGCTATCTTGATAATGTCACTCTAAATACTTACATGTTTAACTGTAAACTTCCACTAAGTCTAATATGATATAATATTCCCTTATTACATAGAGATTTCACACGACTATTGTCGGTTGCTATCTTGATAATGCCACTCTAAATACTCGCATGTTTGACTGTAAATTTCCACTAAGTCTAATACGATATAATATTCCCTTATTACATAGAGATTTCACACGACCATCGTCGGTTTCTATCTTGATAGTGCCACTCTAAATACATGAATGTTTAACTGTAAACTTCCACTAAGTCTAATATGATATAATATTCCCTTATTACATAGATATTTCACACAACTATTGTGGGTTGCTATCTTGATAATGCCACTCTAAATACTTGCATGTTTAACTGTAAACTTCCACTAAGTCTAATATGATATAATATTCCCTTATTACATAGAGATTTCACACGACTATTGTGGGTTGCTATCTTGATAATGTCACTCTAAATACTTACATGTTTAACTGTAAACTTCCACTAAGTCTAATATGATATAATATTCCCTTATTACATAGAGATTTCACACGACTATTGTCGGTTGCTATCTTGATAATGCCACTCTAAATACTTGCATGTTTAACTGTAAACTTCCACTAAGTCTAATATGATATAATATTCCCTTATTACATAGAGATTTCACACGACTATTGTGGGTTGCTATCTTGATAATGTCACTCTAAATACTTACATGTTTAACTGTAAACTTCCACTAAGTCTAATATGATATAATATTCCCTTATTACATAGAGATTTCACACGACTATTGTCGGTTGCTATCTTGATAATGCCACTCTAAATACTCGCATGTTTGACTGTAAATTTCCACTAAGTCTAATACGATATAATATTCCCTTATTACATAGAGATTTCACACGACCATCGTCGGTTTCTATCTTGATAGTGCCACTCTAAATACATGAATGTTTAACTGTAAACTTCCACTAAGTCTAATATGATATAATATTCCCTTATTACATAGAGATTTCACAATACTATTGTCGGTTGCTATCTTGATAATGCCACTCTCAATACTTGCATGTTTAACTGTAAACTTCCACTAAGTCTGATACTATATAATATTCTCTTATTACATGGAGATTTCACACAACCATTGTCAGTTGCTATCTTGATAATACTACTCTAAATACTTGCATGTTTAACTGTAAACTTCCACTAAGTCTGATATGATATAATATTCCCTTATTACATCGATATTTCACACGACTATTGTCGGTTGCTATCTTGATAATGCCACTCTAAATACATGCATGTTTAACTGTAAACTTTCACTAAGTCTAATATGATATAATATTCCCTTATTACATAGAGATTTCACACGACCATCGTCGGTTTCTATCTTGATAATACCACTCTAAACACTTGCATATTTGACTGTAAACTTCCACTAAGTCTAATATGATATAATATTCCCTTATTACATAGAGATTTCACACGACTATTGTCGGTTGCTATCTTGATAATGCCACTCTAAATACTTGCATGTTTAACTGTAAACTTCCACTAAGTCTAATATGATATAATATTCCCTTATTACATAGATATTTCACACGACTATTGTGGATTGCTATCTTGATAATGTCACTCTAAATACTTACATGTTTAACTGTAAACTTCCACTAAGTCTAATATGATATAATATTCTTTACATATAAGTTTCTATACATCTAATACATATTAGTTTCACATGATAATAAGATGATAACTAAATTCAGAGTACCGTAAACGATGTTTTCAGGGGCGTACTTAAAAAGTAAATACGGAATAACATATGCTTTCAAAATAAAAGAAGAAATAGCTTTGCCTTTTTCGTAGTAAATATTGTGCAATATTTATATTTTTATTGAACCGCGTAAAAGCAAATTGAAATGAAAGTACGATAAAGTTTATCGTATTTTTATTATTATTCTCCAAATACATGCCTTCTGTTTAATCTAAATCTAATCAATGGTATGAAGTCTTAAAAAACAATAATATAAACTCAGAACACAGCATACGATATTTTCGGGGGCGTACTTCAAAAGTGAATATATAATAATATACGCTCTCGAAATAACGAAAGAAATATATGAATTTTTATGCATTTTAAATGTATTTTCTTTAAATATGTCCTTCTACGTCACCCGCTTTGTCGTTTTAGAGTTTCGTAGTAAATATTGTACAATATTTATGTTTTTGTTTTACTACGTAAAACAAATTGAAATACGATAAAATTTATTGTGAAATAACGTCTTCTAATTGACTTAATTATAAACAATGTAATGAAGTCTTAAAAAACAATAATACGCGTATACATATTAGTCAGTAAAAAACATTATTCAATATATGAAAACATCTTAATGTCTCAACAGATTAGAGAAATGATAATTGTAAATACATTTCCGGTGCCACCACGTCCTTACGGTGAAAGCTCGCGCTAATCTCGGGCTGGCTTCCGCCTTGTGCTTTACCTACTTTTCGCCAAACTTTGATTCGAGATCGCAAGCGAGATTTCCAAAGTTCAAGAAGGATTTCGAGCTTTTTGTAACTATTTACCTTCTATTTGTATCCGGCCGCACACGTGTGCGAGGTATAGCTTTTAACTGTGTAACTTTTGTAACTATGCTGTCATAGATGGGAAAGTGTATGAAGGGTTGCCAAGCGTTTTTCTTTTAAATATATTGGAGCTTATGGAACCTTCTAAAGAGTGACTTACCTTTAGGTGTAATAAAATTGTATAAAATTAAGGCAAGCATTGTTATATATTGAATGACGTTTTATTTAAAAACCAATTTGTAATATAATTAATGTACTGTTAAGTAATATTTCCTGATAATTTCATTCAAAAATATGGTACATCATAATCTAATTATCCCCAAAGAGTCTCTTTGAAAACATTCTTTGCAATACTGAAAAGCCTAGTTTTCCAAATCATCAAAATGTAAAACATGTATATTAAATGGATAGGTACAAACTTACTATAAATGATTTTTATAATATTGATTTTTCCGAAAAAGAAATAGTATTTTGAAGTTAACAACACAATTTTTACGTTTAAGTCAGTATTTTTCTATTTATAAAAAAAGGTAAAACATAAATTTAAAAAAAAACCTATGGTATGTACCAAACAATAGTATACTATTTAAATTTTAAAAAATAATTCATATTAGATAACAAAAACGTTGTTTCGAGAAAATTGCGTTGAAAGTTTTAATATAAGTATAGTAAAAATTAGCACTTGCTGACGACACATCGATAAAAGAAATAAAAATTATCTTCCATAGACCTCAACGGTGTCTGAATCGTCGGTGTCTGCTCCTATTCCTATCCGATATCAGGTTTTGGTTTTGCATCAGATGCGCTTTTCCTTCATCTACGCTTTGTGTAAAATTGAAGAACCGATATCTTCATAACCAGTTCCTCAGAAAATCTGCCCGAATCAATTTTTATAGCTGCGCAATTTTTATTAAACTTCTAACTCCTTAATTGAATAAGAAACAGATATGTTATGCGCTATTTCAATAATTATACGACTATAATTCAGCAGACTATACTAAGTAATAATTTTTTATAGCTGTATAATTTTTACTAAACTTCTAACCCTATTATTAAATAAGAAACAGATATATTATTTGAGATTTCAACAATTATAAGACTATAACTCAGCAGCCTATACTAAATAATCAATTTTTATACATGCGTAATTTTTATTGAATTACTAAATCCTTTATTGAATAAGAAAGAGATATATTATGTGGGATTTCAGTAATTATCAGACCATAACTCAGCAGACCATATACTAAATAATAAATTTTGACAGCTGCTTCATTTTTACTAAACTTCTGACACCTTTATTAAATAAGAAATTCATATATTATTTGTGCAAATTCAACAATTATAAGACTAAGCAAACTATACTAAGTCATAAATTTTTTTAGCTGCGTAATTTTTACTAAATTTCTAACCCTTTTATTAAATGAGAAACAGATATATTATTTGCGATTTCAACAATTATAAGACTATAACTCAGCAGACTATACTAAGTAATCAATTTTATAGCTACTTAATTTGTATTGAACTTCTAACCCCTTTATTGAATAAGAAACATATATATTATGTGCGATTTCAGTAATTATCAGAATATAACTCAGCAGACCAAATACTAAATAATACATTTTTATAACTTCTAAAACCTTTATTAAATGACTGACATATTATTTGCAAATTCCACAATTATATAACTATAACTCAGACTATAATAAATAACTATCATATATAAAACGAACCATATAGTTAATGCTCGATAGTAAAGCTTTGCTTACGCCCATATGCACCACACACGGTCAGGACTCTCAGTCGGATTTACTGACAGTTAAAAACGTATTTTGTATGGATACTTTAGGAATTGGACCGTGGAATAAGGCATGATCGGTAAAGAAGACTCTTGTTCCGACTCAACTGACAGTTAATGAGAAAGAGAAATAGGATTTTAACCGTGAGTAAGTCCGACTGACAGTCTTGACCATATGTGGTGCATATGGGCGTTAGCGTGGCATCGGTTGTAAGCATTCGCTTAAATTTTACCTCGCTCATATTTCAAAACTATAATCTGAAATTTGCACAGAATATTTTCGAAAGATAATTATATTATACAAAAAGATAATTATATATTACAATATAATATTATATAAAAAAAATTAATCAATCTTTTCAAATTTACTAAGATGTATGAAATCTTAAGAACGAGATATGGAGAGGATTGTAACACAGTATTATATAAAGTTTTGTTTAATTTTTTATTTTTATAACTGTTTTCTTTTCAAAATTATATTCCTAATTACAACAAAGATAGGCTCTATTAAATATACTATGTCATTTCATAACATTTTTTTTGTTTAGCTTGTGGCTTTCCGCGTATACGGAGAAAAAGTTGTGTATTTTAAATTATTCTATATCTACATACGTAACTTAAGCGATATTATATAGAATTATACAGATAAATTTTACAGTTAAAAAATGATAGTAGAACAAACAAACAAATACACAAACTGACTTTCGCAAATATCAACAGCTGCCAAAAAAACATAAGTTTTATCCGACCTCGTTAACTTTTAATATAAATGTAACTTTCGCTTTCAATGCTGGTAGATTAAATTATTTCGTCGATACGATATCAATACATTTCATTATTACCTTTGGCAAGTTTCATTACTTTATAGGCGCTTGTAACTTTATAAAAGCTACGTTCGCCTTCTGTACACTGTCCAGCATTAGTTAACCTGGCAGCGAGCCAATGCCATGTCGTCCATGCGATTTCGTCGATAATCGAATATCGAATGGTCGAATCGTAATAAATGACTTATTGGCGTGATCAACCGGATATCATCTACGCGTATAGTTGATGCGTCACGAGATGCAATTGTACATCTGCTCGGTCAAAGTTTTCACTAAAATAATTAAAAAGTCTAATGAAAAACCTGGTATTGACGGAAGGATACATACATTTAATTTATTGGTCTTGAAAAATCGCTATCAATTTATTAACAGTAGATCAAAATTATTGTTATTAATTTGAGAACTTCAAACCGAATGATACACACAGACTAAAATAGTTATATCTTAGACACTGTAAGAATTGTAAGAAATATTCGCAACTTGTCATAATTTTGGATTTAGTTATTATTAGTTTAATTTTTGTTAAATCGTTATTAATTTTTACAACATTATTTTATATTTTCTGACAGTGTAGTGAAAAAAAAAATATTAAAAGGAATTGGAATGGATGTTAAGTCCCATTTAATTTGCAGCTCCATATAATAATATAAGTCAATGAATATAGAGAAATTGAGGCTGAATTATATTTGGATAAAACGATTTTCAGGACGAAGTTCAAGGTTATATATAACTAAACTAGAATGTGGACTAAGGTGGATCGCTCAAGTATTTTAAGCATATAAAACAAAGGACATGTAACTTTTATTAAAATAAGACACAATAGAGAAATTTAGGTATAATTATTAAAGCAAAATTTATTATTAAGTATACTTAGCAAAATTTATTACATGAAACTATATATTAATAGGTGAAACGCTACATAGATTTTATCGTGTTTCACTGACATATTGGCGCTGCATTAACGCCATCTACTGATTAATTTACGTAAGTATTTTCTATCAAAAGTATTTCCATTATCATTTATAGTAACATTTCAAAATGAGTCTCAACATTAAAACTAGAGACCACAGATGGAGCTGTTTTTTTTTAAGTATAAAATAGTATTCTTTAACTTAATATTCTAAAATATGAATGTTTATGTATTTATTATAAGTATTCTTAATATTTAATTATAAATCTATGTAATGCAGAGTTTACATCAAATAATATTATTAATAACACTTACTTTTATGTAAAGTTTCAAATGAATATATATGTATATATTTACAACTAATGTATAAACTAGCTATAACCCGCGGTTTCACTCACGTAGAATAATCTTAATTATGCTTCTTTGTCTTCGGCTTGTCTCAGGGCGGCAGATCCATAATGATTTTAACCTGATCAGTTCATCGGTTGATTTATCGATTGCGATGTCTTTCACGCTCTTCTCTTCCCAACAACAACCAGTTTGCCTAGGCTATCTGACTGTCGACGCGTTACATGGATATAGTAAGTGATAACTCGTTGGTAGCAGATAGTTGATAATGTGATCTTCATTTTTGGTTTCTTTAGGTTATTTTTTTTTATATAAGTTGCCATTTGCCTACGTGATCCAAAAAATGCAACCACATTTCTGGGCTTAGTTCATTGATCGGTGTAATCCTCATATTCCTTCGCTATCTTATAGTAATTTTTAGTAATCAGCTTTTCTTACCCCAGTTCAATTTCACCGGGTTGTATGTTTAGAAAAATTACACACGCCTAAACATTTATTTTCCATTTACGCTAAAAATTTACGGAATTCATGAAATCCTTAGCGTCATAAATTCGTTGTATAAACATATATATATATATATGTATATATATATATATATATATTTATATACATATGTATAAATAAGCATTGACGCCATGCTAGACCACATTTTTCAAATTTGGCAATGTTGCAAAGTGGTATTTCGCTTCGATGCAAAAATATTGTTCTATTTATCGGAGGCAGTAAGCTCAACAAAGCGGATGTAAGCCAAAGCTTAATGCGAATGAAAAACGAATAATTTCCATTCGCCCGTTTCATCTCAAAGTCACTCGTTTTCATGACTTCATGTAATTCATTTCTTGTTCCCCTCGAAAACTTAAACCTGCATTTTTCTTTTGGGTTTTCTTTTTTAAATTTTTCCTTATATTGTTTTAAGGCTTTATCGGTGCCCCGCTAGCCGTAAGTTTTCCCTCAAGTGCGCCCGTGGTCTGAATTGTTTTACCATTTTCACGCCCGGACAGGAGCGCTGCGTATAATCACGTCAATTTTTTTGTATTCTTGCTCTATCTGCATCTAATAACATTGCAATTACGAAGTCGCGAATGCCAAGATATGGAAGAATGACTGTACTTGTTGTGCTTATTGTTTGTGAAGCTTTTCTATAGTCAATTAGTTATTGTACATACATATTTCAGATAAATGATATCATTAACAGAGACCTATTTACATAAACATTCATACAATTTTCTTGAAATTTATTCAATATCAATTTAAGACGAAACCACCATTCCAGTTACTTTTATTGGCAAATATACTTGCTTATAATTATATTAATCAGGCGTTTTATCGTAATTATATTTTATCAGCTTGGAAACTATATATATATATATATAGTTTTCAAGCTGATAAAATATAATTACGATAAAAATAAAAATAAACTGTCCTAGTTTCATAAATTACGTTTAGGGCGAAAAGCGAACGAACCAACAAGGAATATACGCACATCAATTGACTAAGACATGCTGTTCTTGGATGCTGTCAAGCATTGGTTCCGAATATTCAAACAAAGATAGAAATTATGATATCCTATAATCTTTATCCAGGGCAATCTCCTTTAAATTTAGAAAAAGTAAAAACTTACTGAGACAGATGCCATGTTAAGTTCACATTTTCAAATTGGCAGAACTGTCATATCGCAGTAAAAGAAAAACTCTTTTCTTTGTGGAAGAAGTTGTAATAATCTGTTTAGCTATCACATGAGCTAACACTGATGGACAGAGATGACCAAGTGTATTAATTAGATGCTAACGTAATATTGAAGTAGAGCAAAATATTATAATCTTCGAAAATAGGTTCACAAAGCAAATGTATTCCAAGTCAAAAAGCTCATCTGCTGCACTTCATCTTGTCTAAATTGAAATTATTCTATTATTGAATATATTTAGCGTTAATTTTGTAGAAATCCATTATTCACGATTACATAAAACTAAGTGATGCAGTATTATTTCTACTCTCTTTAAGTTCTTTACCACGACCTAGGTTTCGTTGTATTACAACATTTTCAAGTGGGCTGTTAGCAAAGACCTCATCGTTAGCAATCATCTTTGCTAATAGTCCAACTGAAGATCTTGTAACACAACCTAGGAAATCGTGGTAAAGAACTAGGTCGTGGTAAAGAACTTAAAGAAAGCAGAAATAATACTACATCACGTAGTTTCATTTATTTGTGAAATTATTATATTTATGGCTTCATCGAAAATTCTATAATTGGATTATTCGAGCTTAATTAAGAAAAAAAAATGGCATCGACCCTGTCCGATAACTGCCTTTTCCAAGTGAAGTCTTCAAGGGTGGAAGAAAAAAGTCCGAGTTATTATTTAAGATTTTTTTGATAAAGTGTAGTAATATATCGAGTCTATGAGGTACGACAATTATCGCACGATATACTTCTTCATCGTTCAAAGCGTAAATACAGTTACACTTGTAGAGATCACGTCTTCGTTTCTGCTCTCTGTGCGCTTAGATTTTGGCTGAGTGGCACTGGCTTTTAGGTCCTTCATGATCTGAAATACCCAATAGTGCACTTATTACCAATTAAATACGACACAGATTTATTGTCAGTTAACATTAATATTATTATGAGCAGATCTTATGTCTGCAAGCTATGACCGCTCCAAAATCGACTTGATTTTGACCTACAGCTGGCACAGGCCTATGTGTTACACGAGGTAAATTGAGAGATAGCTATAAACATGTAATGAAAACATCTGTTCATGCTCTTTTCAATTACTTCTAATTCTTTTCAATTGCCTTTAAAATCGGAAAACACTTTCACATAAATATTTAAGCAATAAAATGGTACCAATTCTTAATTGTTCTCCATCATATCCTAAAAACAAAAAATGCTTTATATTGTCTAAACTATATACGTAAATAACGTCGTACAACAAAATTAACCTCTTATGAAGTTCGTTTTACAAGATAATGCTGTATTATGTAAATAATTAAATTAAAGAAGATTTTGTAAATGTGAACCGTCATGGCACGGCCGGTGGTTGTGAAACGTCTAAATTTGTTTGTTTTTGTATTGAAATATTCTTAGGACGTCCCACGTTAGATACGATATTTATATAGGTTACTATATTTATATATAGGTATATAGGTTACTATATTTATATATAGGTATATAGGTTACTATATTTATTTATACGATTACGATATTTATATAGGTTACTTAACTCGTTTATATCGATTTGTGAATACCGATTTAAACGAATAAAGTAACCTATATTAACGAATAAGTTGTAAGCGTTAGTAAATTAGAGACAATGCTGATACACTTAAAGAGCGTTACGTCAGAAACAGCGAACAAGATGCGCAGCTGGCCGAATTAAGTCGAAAACAGGCGACAAAATGCGAAGCTGGCCGAATTAAGCCGAAAACAGCCGATAAGATGCGAAACTGGCCGAATTAAGCCGACAAGATGCGAATCTGGCCGAATTAAGCCGAAAACAGCCGACAAGACGCGAAGCTGCTTGAATAGCACATAGCGACGCACCATTGGAACTTTTTGATTCCCATCTAAACGCGTCATTAGATGTTTCACATCAATTGTAATTTTGCTAGGTGGCGCTGCTTTAAATTAATTTTTTTATTATTATTTTTAAAAATTAAAATTCCTTTTCAAAAGCTGAAAATAGTTTTCTTCATATATTGTTTCTCATTATTATTTTATTATATAAACAATAGAGGAACTGTACAAATATGAACTGTAGAGGAAATCAGAGAATTTACGAAATTAAAATTTTCGAGTGGCATTTACGATTTCGCCTTTGAACATGTTGTGTATCTGATACCGATCTAAAAGACCTATTTACGTCACAATATTTCATTACAAAAATTTACTGACCTGTATAACTTCTTGGTAATAAGAAATGTTTAATAAATTGCATTGTGCTCTTCCGATTCAGTCTCATATTTTTAACAACTTTTAATGTAAATAATAATAGAAAAAATGTTTTATAAAAGTTTGTTTTTCATTAATTTTATAGTAATAAAACAAATAATAAAAACACTAGCCACGAAATTACTGACCTTTCAATTCGTCAGTTACTGCTTTCTAGTTCTTGATATATATATATATATATATATATATATATATATATATATGTAGTATTTCAGTAAATGTTTACTTTAATTCTATACAGTGATTAATGAAAGCAATTATTTCTTGTATTATTAAAGAAATGAACTTTTACATGGAAAAAAGCTTTCTGAGACGATTTCTGAGACGATTTTGATTTCAATAAAATGGAGGATAGGGAAATTAAAATTGTATACGACCCAAGTATTACGCTGCTCATAACTAATACCAGAACTTATCTCATCAGCTTTTCATCAGTCCTGCTCATTAATGTGAAAAATTAAGTATTACTTCTCTCATAAAAACGAGCTTCAAGAAATGAGAAAGAACTTCTAGCGTAAATTAATATTTTACAATACTCAAATTTTGCGCGACTCAGTATTATTTCTTGAACTTGCTTATTGCCCAGAAGACAATGATTTCATTAAATAGTTTAATCAAGATTTTTCATAAGTTTTCCAATTTTCTTTTAAGATGATATTCGAAACCCATAATTATGAAAACATTATAGTTATAATGCTAACATAATAGTTATAATGCTAACATTTCTACGTTAGCCATTTTAAAGCTAGATTTTTATTTATGCCCAAATCGAAGTGAAATTATTAGTTATTCTGACATCAAAAAGTATAAAATTAAAAAACTAAAAATAATTGAAGTATTTATTCCAAGTGTAGACAAAAACACCACTACTTTCTATGTACTATCACAAGAACGAGACACTTGACAGGCAACGAGGGTACTTGGAAGACAGGTTGTTGTGTCGTATTGACAGATATCTAAAACGTACACACGCGGTAAAATCTTAGCTTAAAACACCCATCTGATATCTGTTTACCTCGATAGATGAAAATTGAATTGAAACGTCTTGTGTTTCGGACAGCTTAGAGGACACTACTGGTCAAGTCCTTTTTTCTGTATGAGACTGTACTAAAACAAATTTAATACGATTTTCAAGGGGCTGTGCGGTAATACCTTATTAAGCGAGGAAACTTCTAATGCGGAAAACCCGCAAGTTCGTACAAGTCCACAATTAAAATTACACATGCCCTATACAAGTATATATTACTTCCGTATGAAGTGAACGTGTACACAGAATAATGAATAAACGTGTACATAGAACAAATATTATTTTATTCTGGCACAAATGTTTTGAAAAATTCGAAATAACCGTATTTTGAATGGGACTCATATTTTGGGAGGCAGCTGGACAACTATTAAGAAAAGATATATACTAGTTGATACCTATAAACGTTGTAACAGTTTTTCATATTGGTATAGGTTACTTTTCTTCCTCTTTTTCTTCGAGCACCGAGTCCTTTTTATTACCTTCACCCTACTCTTTGACTCCCTCTAGCAAGGTACTAGATCCTAGATTAATTTCTGCTATATCACAAACGAGATGATTAAGTGTAATATTTATAATTTCTTATATTTTATTCTAAATTCAAAGGAATAATGCAAAAGATAGGAGATGCACAAAATGGTTTGATCACAAGGCATACAACCGTTGACGGTGCACTGCGGGACCCGGGTTCGATTTTCGGCCGTTCGTCGAGCGGGGCTGGATTTATGGTTGGCTCTAATATATTGCATCACAGACTTTAAGTAACTTATTTCTCGACCAGTTTTTATAATGTTTCACCGGTAAATGGTTCAAGGTTTCTTTATTTTTAAATAAACAACAAGTAAATTGAATAATTAAAGTAATTTATTCCTGTAGGGTTTGGATTTTTTTGATCTGCTGTTTTTTGTTGATTCACAATATTCTTTAGATGAAAATCTCTACGGTTGTTTGCAATTTTCCCTTGGGCTCTAAGAGATTGCTCTCGTAGCAATAAGTCTGTCATATGTGTCAATTAGATACATAAAAGTAGATAAATAAGTAAGTAAGTGGCTTTGGACTCAGCAAATGCAAACGAAATAAACGGAAAATATCGGCTTCTATCTTCGAAATCATTTCATCTAAATTATATTTTCTTTGTGCTATATTTTCTCTTTGGGTAATAATGTGTATGTAGTTATATGTCTGTATATAATACCTGTATTCAAAATAATTATTAATAATATTATATATTGTGTATCTGTGCGCGTATGCGTGTAAACTGTATACGTATATGTGTGTATATGTATATATGAGTATTTGTTTGTATATGTATGTATATCAACAGGTGCTAGCTGTAAACCGGCCGTGTCGGTTTTGCTTATAGCATAACTGCACAAGCCGAGCTAGTAACATTTTTGTGGATAAAATATTGAATAAAATTTAGGTTAAGGCGTGTAACTTAATTTTTAACTCTAACTTTGTCATTAGCCCTAAGAAAATTTATGTACATGTCTATTACTTTACCTGTTGTATTTTATATCCACAAATAAACTATATTATTATTATTATTATTATTAAATAATTTAAAAAAATTAAACGATAACGTCTTAATCGGATCCTATTATATATTTTAGGCTTCAGTCCCTTTTATTCAACTTCTCTTCCGATTTTTCAACAATTAAATTGAAAATAATTCTACAGAATAAAACTAATTGCTGAGAGACAAACGAAAACACAAAAAAAATGTTTTAAAAGAAATCACACACTAAAAACGCAATTCTCAAACTGTGCAAACTATAACAAGACAATATGAATTGTTCTGCCGCATGCCCACAACTTGTACATTCTTTTTGTGCCAAATCTGTCAGTTACTTTAAGAACATTCGACTTGATTGTCGTCGAGTGGAATCTTCGATAAAATTTTCGAAAATAACTTTTTTATGTTTCTTTTTGATTATATATAATTTTTACGTTAACTATTGTACATTTTCATCTGTCTTTTTCGAAACTGAGTTTTGCCTGAATTTGAGATAATTTATGAAGAAGTTCCTTATTAAAACAGCAGCACCACCTATAATATGTTCTGTTATTGGACATAATTTAATTAATTGAAAATTAATCTGTAATACGTTCTGTTATTGAACAAAATTGAGCAAAGGTCGGTTCGTTTCTTAAAGAGAAATTAAGCAAAAAAAAGCGAGCAAAGGTAACAAATAAAAACATTTTCTCATTTAATTTAATAATTAGGATTGGAAGTATGTTTTACAAAAACGTGTATATTTACGCTTAAATTCTAGTTTACAACTAAAACATACGGTTTAATTATTTTTATATATAGGTTATAAATTACACATCTGTAACCTGTACAAATTATATATTAGTAACCTGTACGAATGACGTAATAATCATCTCCACGAATTACGTATGAGGAATCAGTAAGAATTACTTATTAGTAATCTGTACGAAATACATTTTAGTAACCTGTACTAATGACATATTCGTAACCTGTACGAATGACATAATAGTAATATGT
Source organism: Druceiella hillmani (assembly GCA_039881145.1). Lineage (NCBI taxonomy): Eukaryota > Metazoa > Arthropoda > Insecta > Lepidoptera > Hepialidae > Druceiella > Druceiella hillmani. Next base: position 12,908,488 of record JAYKKI010000013.1, read on the forward strand.
ATGAATTACATATTAATAACCTGTATGAGTTACATATTAGTAATCTGTACGAATTATTTATTAGTAAACTGTACGAATGACGTAATAATAATCTCCACGAATTACATATCAGTAATCTGTACGAATTACTTATTAGTGGTTTGTACGAATTACATATTAGTAACCTGTACGAATTTTTTATTAGTAATCTGTATGAATTACATATTAAAACATTTATGAATTGCGTATTAGTAATCTGCACGCATAACATATTAAAAACTTGTAGAAATGACGTAGTAGTAATCTGTATGGATTACGTATTAGTAATCTGTATGAATTACGTATTAGTAATCTGTACGAATGACTTATTAGTAACCTGTACGAATGACGTAATAATAATCTCCACGAATTACATATCAGTAATCTGTACGAATTACTTAATAGTGATCTGGACCAATTACATATTAGTAAACTGTACGAATGACTTAATAGTAATATATACGAATTAGATACTAGTAACCTGTATTATATTACTTATTTGTAACCTGTACGAATGACATATTAGCAACCTGTACGAAAAAAATAACGGAGAGTAAGCAGAAAAATACGAAAAAAATAACGGAGAGTAAGCAGAAAAATATACAGTGATACAATATTAATAAATTAGCCCTTCATTACCTTATTTCAATTCAATTACATTGAGGTTGTCTCACAAGTCGAAATAGTCAGAGTGCAGGCTTTTTATTACAACCTGACATTCACTTAATCATTAATGTAGTTGCCATGTGAAACGCGTTATCGACGAAATTCGTTGATTTTTTTGTATATTATTCGACCTATAAATATCTACTTATTTTGAAATTTAAAAATTATTTACCGTTTAGTTCTGGTAAAAATAACTCAAACATTTTACAATTAACATTACGGAAAAGTAATAATTTCACCACACGTTTAATTGTATTTAAAACACGCGTCAAACGATTTGTCTAAAAACTAAGTCAATGTAAAATGATTTTATATTATCATTTTGAAAAAAAATCAATAACACTTATAATAAATTTTGGATCTTACTCTCACTCGGCAACTGCCTTAATTAATACTTGTTTAAATCTATAATTTTAACGTATTAAAATTGCTAAATTTTACAATAAATATGTTTGTATAAAAATATGTTTGTCAAGAAACTATCTATCTGCAATTGCGACTGAAATAGAATGTGGTTAGCATTTTATGTAAATTGCATGATCACGCTATTAAATTTAAAGTTTTTCCGTCATGATATGATGCCATTTCATAATTTTAGAATATCTGTTTTAACCCCTATTAATCAGATATCGGAGGCTTTAATTTATACATACTGTGACACAGAAGAACTACGGCGATATTGATCGATTCGCGACGAAGGCATAACCAAAAATTTGTGTTCGCAAGCTCCAACATATTACCTCGCGAACGCCTTATATAAATAGTAAACGATATTCTCGCTAATAGTACCTGGCAGCCTCCGCGCAGAGAATGAACGCCGATGTGCTATCATTTTGAATTACAGTGAACAAACGCCAATCGGAACGTCCCGTCATTTCCGTTAATGGCGGCCCGTTACCGTGCGCTGATATCCTGTCCGCTAAAGCTTTTGTTGGCTTCTTCCCGTTTTCTTGTATACACAAGGTAGAGAGGAGGAAAAAATACGGAAAATTATGATGAATACACGTAGTTATAACGATATATGAATGGCAAAAGGTATTACTTACGCCGCGTAAGGACGTCGTATGTATAATTAATTTTGGTAATGTTATTGAATATATTAGAAGTAATAAGTTCGTTAATTACATCGAAGCTTAGATGATATAAGTAGCGAATAAGTTTTTGATATTCTTCTACTATTAATATTTGCGTTAGAAAATTAGTCGATGTCTAATAAACATGTAGTTAAAAATATGACTAATTTTTTGCCGGTAATCAGAAATAATTACCTTGTGTTCAGTAGCAGAAGAGTCCAAAATGGAAAAGACGGCAAGAATGAGGTCCATTTTCCACGAGAACCCTCTCGGAAATTGAATTACTTAAAATTGACATAACATTACTGTTATTATTTGCACTGGAAAATTAGTCGATGTCTAATGAATATATGTAGTTGTCAAAAGGATTCATTTGTTAAAAATATGACTAATTTTTTGCCGGTAATCAGAAATAATTACCTTGTGTTCAGTAGCCGAAGAGTCCAAAATGGAAAAGACGGCAAGAATGATGTGCATTTTCCACGAGAAACCTCTCGGAAATTGAATTACTTAAAATTTACACAACATTACTGTTATTATTTGCACTGGAAAATTAGTCGATGTCTAATAAATACATATAGTTATCAAAAGGGTTCATTTGTTAAAAATATGAATAATTGTTTGCCGGTAATCAGAAATAATTACCTTGTGTTCAGTAGCCGAAGAGTCCAAAATGGAAAAGACGGCAAGAATAATGTTCATTTTCCACGAGAAACCTCTCGGAAATTGAATGACTTAACATTTACACAACATATGTAGTGTCTTATTAACGCACAAAACAAACTTGTATCTAAAAGTCTAAAATGTTGCATAGGGCCTTCTTTTAAATTACATAAGTATATCTGGTGAAAATGTAAAATGGTAAATTTCCACGGAAACGCAAACAACGCTGTTGTGCACTCAGATAATACACTAGCCTTAACATTCGGGCCCAGAAACTTAGATAAATTTTGATAATAAACTCACAAACATACTTTGTTGAAAAAAATTATTCCTGCATTAGGCATTTAGTCTATCATTAAAATAAACTTTTTGAGTAGCTTTAATATTTTTAAATTAACACTTACAATTTATGGCAACTTACAATATTTTTAAATTAAGAAAGATGATGATGTGAAAGGCCACCAAATGAATCCACTGTAGACCTACCTCTTTTAAAAGCTCCATCTCAAACATTGCAGTACTTAGTAGTTATAAATTATCATCAAAATTAAAACTTAATAATAAATTCTAGAACATGCCTGGTTTAGCGAAAATACGAATTTTCCTTTTTCTTTTAAATTAAAGAATATGGGTAAAAAATGAGGTACCTGCAAATTTTAGGGCTGGGTCGCGATTATTTTATTAAAAAAAGTGATTTGGAAAAAGTTTCCATACAAAAGTGCGGTTTTCCAAAGAAGTGTAAGTTATAAGTTTCCGACTTAATTCTTATTAACTCTGAATTTGCAAATACAAACAGGAATTTATTTAAAAAAAAAGTAAAAAATGAAAATATTAAAATGCGCAAAAAAACGCGTAAAGAGATGTTATAAAAATGTATGTTTGACAACCAACTGACAGACGTTTCTCCATAGAAAGTGCATGTTTCATATCATTTTTTTATAATAATATAATCAAGTTCGAGCTCTGATTTTTTAAATACTCGTTTTTTACATATATTCTTTTATTTAAATAAAAAAAAACGGAAAATTAAATTTTCACTAAACTTGACTTATATCAAAATTCTATTATACCGAAAGTAGCTCTTTTAGAACGTAATAGAAACTGAATTTTTCGTTAACACGTTTTGTATAAATATTATTTACAGTACATAAGTAGCTAGTTAGTTTCCTATACGGATTACCGTCATACGGACTATCGTCATACGGACTACCGTCATTTCTAGAATCTGAACCGTTTAATCTCAAAACTCATGATTTGTCTTGACTGTAACCGAAATTATATTTGAAATAAGGAAGTCAAAGTTTTCATATTTAAAAATAGTTTGGGGGTTAAGTACGTATATCATATATAAACTAATAATTTATATGACAATATTATCTTATCTAAGCTAATAAAAACGTGACAAATTGCGATTAATACCGAATTTTCCCACCCTTTAAAACCTGAATAATCGCAAAAATTAAAAAATAAAATTACCATAAAAAAAATTAAAAACAAATTATTTTTAAAATAAGCGAAGATTGAGTGACTGTTGCTAATGGGTTTAGTAATTATATTGAATTATTTTGTTAAAAGATTTTAATTATGCAAAAGCGAAATTCAAATATTTGTTGTGTTGATAGCGAAAATAAAACATTTATACATGATGACAAAAAAATCTTTAAATAGTTTTTTTTTCTTAATTGAACTCTAATGAAATATAAATATGATAGTGCTTTTATTGGTACGGAACTCTCTTTACGCGAGGCTAAATTTACATTTTGATCGTTTTTTTTTTAATTTCGATAAGTCTCGTAGCAATAAGTCCACCTCTCACGAGCGAAGTGGTATTAATTGATTGTAATTTATACCACTTGCGGATTATAATTTGATTGAGTTTCATTTGAAAGGACTAATAATAAGAGTCCCACAAATATTTCTACAAATTTCTTTAAGAAATTTGCACCATTTTTTAAAGCCTGAGAAAAAAAACTAGTAGGCAGTATATTTACGTTTTGAAAAATTAATATTTGTAAATAGTTTAATAGAAATAGAAGATACCGATATAATTGCCTAAATCTGTGTAGAACCTTCATAAAGCCATTTATTTCTCCACGCACTTGGCGGGACTTTATTTTTTACGCAACCTTTTACGAAACTAAGTTCGTAGCGGAATACAAATAGCATGGAACAAATGATTGAGATTTAAATCTCTTTCCAATATACAAGCGTCTCGCTCTACATAAAACAGCAGCCATAAAGAAGTATACTTAACATCGACTAATTCCTTTCCCAACTGCGCCAAATACATCGGAGTGCCATCAGCGTGTTTCCTCCCGCCCCCGCCCTGTTTATACGACGCGATACGCCGTATTGAAAATAACAATGTTCCTCGTTTAGTTGCGACACAATGTCGCGATACACAGCGCGCTGACTCCTAGCAGGCTTAACGAAGTGAAAGTAATAGGAAAATTCGTAAAGTTTTCCCAACTCAGATACAAGTCATCTTCTTTCAATATGATTACATTTAACCGGGCGGAAAGCACGATGCCGGTTTAGAGGCGCGCGCGAGCCTACCTAAAGAGACCTAGCAGGTATCGAAGGACCTTCGACACTCGCTTAGCCTTCGATGCTATCGTGGATGTGATCGAAATGCTGCGTTTTAATGGGAATTACTTGACGATGGCGAACGAAGTTTAGAAATGGTTTCTTCGCTTGAGCGCTAAGCCGGCATTAAGCAGTATATCTACAACATTTTCCGTATTGCATGTTATGTTTTCGTCTGCAGTTATTCAATCCGTAGTTTTTTTTATATTTATTAAATTATAGGACTTTGAATGAGTGGTAATAGTGGATATTATGTAAATAAAATTAACTCGTGTTGTTCATAGCCTTAACAGAACGGAGCGACTGAAGAAAAACTTGTGTTTGCCTATGACTTTCTTTAGTTGTGTGTGTGTGAGTATAAAGAAACTTAACCTCAAAGCCTAGAACTTCACTCACTTTGCACTCAAGTTACTCAAAGTAATTTACGATTGCATTAAATTATATTGCAGTGAGTGAAGTGAATTTAAGTATTTTATATATCAAGTCTACGGCTGTATGGAACTTTTCCAAGTAAATAAACAAAGAAAACGTATTGTGTAATCTGTGCGGCAAAATCTAAAAAACAAGAGGTAATACAACAAATTTAGTGCACATTTAAAAAATGAGCATCGTCATGCGTTTTTCAAAAATACAAAATACATTTATTAGAAATAATGTTGAATATATTTGGCGTTAATTTTGTAGAAATTCATTATTCACAATTAAATGAAACTACGTGATGTAGTATTATTTCTACTTTCTTTAATTTATGTAACTACGACCTAGGTTTCGTTGTATTACAACATCTTCAGGTGGGATATTAGCAAAGATTGCTTAGATTAGGCATTGATTAGTATTTGTTTAATAATCTGAGACTAGCCTGACCCGTGCGAAGTCTTTGCATTATTTATTCCATTATGAAGCTCAGATGACAGATCAAACAAATATTTTACTAAAATTGACATATAGAGGCGCAAGTACCAAAAGCATTGAGCTAAAGCGCCACTTTATTTATACGTGAATTTATTTGAAATAAAACAAAAATTTTACCGACCGTCAATCATATTGACGTTGAGCCGTTAGATGGCAGCATTGCTGTTTTGTGTATATAATTTTAATAATTAATTAATTTGCAAAACACAATAGCAATAATAAATTTTTTAGTTGTGGATGCCGGTAAAGCAAGCAATTATCTATAAAATGATATATAATTTATGTGGATTAGTTGTGAGGTTTTTTTCTAAAAAGGGAGTGTAACATCTTAACCTTAGCGTATTAATATATATGATGATGATGATGATTGTATTGAGCTAAACTAGAACAAATACATAAACATTTTTAGAACGCCAATATTATCAAAACCGATATTGATGCTTTTAAAACATATCGATACCATATATATCGATACTTTTTCGCACTTTCGACATCCCTAATTAAACCACTGTTTCTCAACGGTCGATTAGTGATTTCGGATGAAAGAAATGTCAAAGTCACTTTTTGATATATGAATTTTCATACATTAATATCGGTCTACCACGCATTTAGGTTAAGATTGCCCTATGTCCAACTGGGACACCCAATGGGTCAGTTTTTAAACTGACATTCCATCGTGATTCGCCTCGAAGATAATAATATATAACATTGTTGTTATGCCAGTATTCATTACTATTCTATAATATTACTCTATAATTTGGTATAATACAGAAACCAATGAAATTAAGCAGCTTTCATAAAAAAAACTATTTCGTTCTTATTTCAAATTAAATACGTCGTTGTTATTTAATGTTTTTGGTTAATAAAAAAAATTATATACTGGTATTACGTATTTGCATCACATTGAAAGTGTAACTTCTTTTTTGTACTCGTCAAATTAGCAGGGCCAATAGATGGCGTTAGGATCGTATGAAAAAGGGAATAGTAATAGGCGTCACAAGACTGTGTTTACCCCAGCGTGACGTTTCATCTTCCCTAAAGAAGTTAAGCTTCAGTAAGCATTGTTATGAGGAGTTTTTTAGTTTAATCAAACGCTATAAAAAATCATACCCCGGTATTCTAATAAGGCAGGGTTGACTTCATTTATTATACGCACACATACATGGATATATATATATATACATATTATAAGGTTCATATCGAAAAATATTGCAGGCAGCGTAGGCAAACTGCATTGCGATTTTATATCGACGCAACAGACTGCAATCTTGCAAGTGCTTGCAAAGCAATTGTAATAAAAGGAACGGATTATTGCGAGCAAGTCTCAGTCATTAACGAGTAGAAGCTATAAAAAAGGTCATTAAATCCGGGAAATCTATGCATTCATTCATACCTCTTTCAATGGAAAGCTAGTTGAGAATATGTGGTAAAACTAAATGCAATGCAACAGTACGGAAAATGTTATTTCGCTGAAGAATAATACCCGCCGATTGCGAGTAGAACTTGCGTACCGAGGTTTTCATACCCGTACCTGTATTATGCATTGCAATGATTAAATTACATTGGACAGTATATGCATATATTGTTATGTTTATAGTTAATAAATTAGGGATTTGAAGAGCGAAGAAAATTAAAATTTTAATTGTTTTCTCGACGACGATAAATATCAGGTTTTTTTTTCTAAACGTATGAAAAACTTTTTATCCCTATGAATTATTTCAGATTTTTCAAATTTCAAAGATAGGAAACAAACGAGAACTGTTTTTCGCATATTTTTGGTCACGATTAAAAAAATATGTAACAAATAATCGAAATAAAAATAGTTTTAGAATGTTGTACATTCATAAAGTAATTTATTATAATACCCCACTTCGTATTTTTACGATACTTTTCGATTTCAACTATTCATTCTGGACCTTATTTTAATTAAAAATAAAAACCTTTCCAAAATCCATTAAAAATAAAAACGTCGTTAAATTTTACGTTGATAGCAATAGTACTTGAGAAGAAAAAGTGCCGCTGCACGGGACAGCTATACATCGACGTCTCACCGTCAATTTTCTGTTTTTACTTCGCACATTACCCTAAAACTTTATTTTGAAAAAAAAATGTATATTTTGAAAGATTTCTTTATTAAAATAATTTGTAATTGTTAAAACAAACTATGTAGCGATCAAAATCTTTAATTTAAAGAATTTAGTCTAGCATTTTTCACACAGAGTTTCTTTATAAATTATAAATATATTGATGTATTTATTAACACCAAATAATAACTAGCACAGCTATTGCAAGCACTTAATGATTTACAGTGTTTTTAGTAAATTTGATAAGGAAGTTATACTTTGCATAAGTACTGAATGGCTAGTAATGAGCTCAGTATACGACAAGCTTGTCATAAACTTTCTGATAATGAAAAAAAATTCCGTCAAGCACGTGTGAGAAGAGTTCCGTATACCTTTAGGCATTTATAAATATTTAATGCTACATAATTTTAATTTTTTAGAACGAAAATATATTGCCTCCTATATCTTTCACAAGCACGTTTTTAAAAAAGAAATATTTTTTATATCGTGTAACTACAAATTAACAATTTTTTTTCCTTTATTTGAACTGTGAGACCTTGCTTTTTTGCCATATTTCATGACTCTAGGTAAACGGGAAGTACCGTATTTTCAGGGTTCTTCTTGATTGCGTTGACCTAGAAGTTTCATTGTTCACAGCTTCAAGGGACCATAGACCTAAATATTTGATATTAATTTCAACTTGATACCTCCATGTGTTCCTGAGAAAAAGAGTCTTGACAGACAGAATAAGGGTTCCTTTTTTCCTTTTGAGGTTGGGAATCCTAAAAAAAGTTGACCTTTCGTCAAGTACATCTAACATCACATTAGTTTTCACAATTCGATTATGTTTATAATTATTTTGATTAAAAAAAACGATTACATATAATTATATTCGTGCAATTTCAACCATAGGAGAACGGAGAAAAGCTGGAGAGAAATATTAGTTAATTTATTGCGTGGAGCTACAGCAACAGTAATATATATTCAAGATTCATTACAGCACCAGTAATATTTATTCAAGATTCATTACAGCACCAGTAATATTTATTCAAGATTCATTACAGCACCAGTAATATTTATTCATGATTCATTACAGCACCAGTAATATTTATTCAAGATTCATTACAGCACCAGTAATATTTATTCAAGATTCATTACAGCACCAGTAATATTTATTCAAGATTCATTAAATGGAATAAAATTAAGAACTATTTTTTATGTAATATTGTCATTTATTGTAAGAATAGTTTAAGGGGAATTGCAACATTTTTCAAAAATTTGTTGCAAAATTTTAAATTAACCATTCTTTGCTAATATTGTGTGACCTCGCCACTGCGGGTAAACACGGCACTCCGGGCGAGTATTGGGTGGGTTAAAAAGAGTTGTGTATAATATTTTTGTGTACTAAATTACAAAAGGAGCGTGTTTTACAATTTATTTCAACGACAATTTATTCATTTATAGCCAACGAATAGCGTCTTTCTTTGTCCGACATCTATTCCCGGACATCGTGTATGTGTGTACATATGTATATATATATATATATATATATATATATATATATATATATATATATATATATAATTTTAAATTTGACAGTTTAATGCAATACACCGATATAAGCTAATAAAGTTGTAAACATTAATAAAAAATAATGCTGATCCGATTTAAGTCGGAAAGAGCCGACAAGACGTGAAACTGACCGAATTAAGTAGGAAATAACCGACGATATATGAATCTGACCGAATGGCAAGGCGCGTCTTGTCATCAGAAGATTTTAACTCCCATCCAAACGCGCCACTAGATGTTTCACAACAAAAAAAATAGTGTTTCGAAAATAATGCGATCGATATTTTTAACCACGTTTTAATTTCAAATAAAATACCCATTTTGGCAAAGTTTTCTCAATTCACTTCGCCCTGGTTAGTCGCCATCTACATTTCGCAGTTCGAACATTTTTGTATCAAAATTATATAAAATCACTCTATGAGTTTATGTATTGGAAATTTAAAAAAATAAATTTTTTCAGGAGTTCGTTTGGGATTGGCTAAAAGCCAAAATAATTTTTTAGATGTTTACCTCTTTGTTTATCTGTTATAGCATCACACAAACTCTACTGGTTGAAGCTTGAAATTTAGAATATTGTTCTACCTCGCCGAATATTCACTGACGGAAATTCAATTAAACTACAGTAGTGCGCACTTTAAGATCTGATGAATAGAGGTTTCCAAAAGCATTTAGCAATAGCATTTAGCAATTAAAACAATTCAGCTTAAAAATCAAGCTATGATATAAGTTAATTTCACCCCGGTTGATTGCGCTTTTAAGGTGCAAATATAATTTATGATTCGTGGAAAAACGCATTATTATTAGAACGAAAAACAGTGTCCAAGAAAAGCTTTATCAAAAAATCTCTTCATTATTGATGTATAGACGTAAAAAATATGCTATGCTTAAGGAAAAAAACTCTGATCTGAAAAAAGCTTCAGGAAAAACGTAAACGTTGATTTTTAAACCTTTTCATCGACTTAATTGGTCCAATTCTTCTTTTGTTTTCATAAATTATTGTTAGCGTTTTTACTCTACAACAATTTATGAACATTGGTAAGTGTTTCTTTACTTATGGCTGTGCAATCGATCTGGATTTTAACGTAGAATTCCACGAATTAACGATTATAACTTACAATAAAAAAGAATTGTATAATTTAGTGAGCTGATCGTAATTATTTATACAAAATTATTTAGCATAAAATAGGATATGCAATCGATCTGGATTTTAACGTAGAATTCCACGAATTAACGATTATAACTTACAATAAAAAAGAGTTGTATAATTTAGTTAGCTGATCGTAATTATTTATACAAAATTATTTAGCATAAAATAGGCTATGCGATCGATCTGGATTTTAACGTAGAATTCCACGAATTAGCGATTATAAATTACAATAAAAAATAATTGTACAATTTAGTTCAGTTGATCGTAATTATTTGTGTGAAATTATTTAGCATAAAATAGGCTATGCAATCGATCGGGATTTTAACGTAGAATTCCACGAATTAGCGATAACTTACAATAAAAAATAATTGTATAATTTAGTTCAGCTGATCGTAATTATTTGTGTGAAATTATTTAACATAAAATAGGCTATGCAATCGATCTGGATTTTAACGTAGAATTCCACGAATTAGCGATTATAAATTACAATAAAAAATAATTGTACAATTTAGTTCAGTTGATCGTAATTATTTGTGTGAAATTATTTAACATAAAATAGGCTATGCAATCGATCTGGATTTTAACGTAGAATTCCACGAATTAGCGATTATAAATTACAATAAAAAATAATTGTACAATTTAGTTCAGTTGATCGTAATTATTTGTGTGAAATTATTTAGCATAAAATAGGCTATGCGATCGATCTGGATTTTAACGTAGAATTCCACGAATTAACGATTATAACTAGCAATAAAAAAGAATTGTATAATTTAGTTAGCTGATCGTAATTATTTGTACGAAATTATTTAGCATAAAATAGGCTATGAAATTACTAGTGGTCGTTTTTTAAATTTCCTGTTTTAGGAAATAATATTTTAAAACCAAAATCACCTTCTGAAATTTGTTGGAGAAAAAAGAACTTCGAAGCTTATGCATACATTCATTATTGGTGGTACCAATCAAAATGTAAAACTTTTATATGCCTGTATAAAAATTAATATGAGGATAGGTTTAAATTATCACTTCAACGTAACATTGAATTCAATTATATATTTGAAATAAAGTGATCTGTGGAAATGTTTCATCAAGATGCATAGTGTATCAGTCGCTTCTAACTCTGAGTGAGATGTTTAGAGCGATAACCAAATATTATTTTGCAATTATTTCTTTACCAAATTGTTACATTTTGGAACATTCTAAGTCAATGTGCCAGTACATATTTATTATGACAAAAAAATTCAATATCTTGACATTTAGTTTTGACATATGTTAAGACTTTTTCTCATCAAAGCCCTAAATAGCTAATTACACTAACTTAAAACAGTACGATTAGAGTTATGACTTTTTAGGTAAGAAGAAACGACATGCACACAATTAGCCCCAATACGCTGCATCCGCTAGACGACATATTATATCGTAACATTTAATCATAAGTTTAATCTATCCGTTATTTTATCACGAAACAGTGACAAAATTGATATCAAAGAATGCTATTAATCAAGAACTATATTATGACGAAAAATTTAATCTTGAGTTTAATCAATCGATTATTTCATCAAAACAGTGACGAAACCGTGAGTCCCCACGGAAAACACATAGCGTACGATTTGCCACAATACGCTAGGCACTCCAACGTTTACTGAGTGATCGATGACGTTGATTAATATTAATCATGAATTATATTATGACGTAAAATTTAATCTAAAGTTTATGTATCGATTATTTTACCACGAAAGAGTGACAGAATCAATATCGTAGAACGCTATTATTCCTGAATTATGTTGTGACGAAAAATTTATTCTTAAGTTTAATTAATCAATTATTTTAACAAAATGGTGACGAAACTGTGAGCTTCTTGCAAAATGCATTACATACAGTTCGCCACAACATGCTGTACACTTCAACGTCGACTGGACTACAGAATCGATAACGCCGATTACTAACGATCATATTATGATGAAAAATTTATTCTTGAGTTAAATTAATCGATTATTTTACAAACAAAAACAACAGTGACGAAACTGCGAGTCCCCACGGAAAATGTATCTCATACAATTTGCCAGAATACAAAGTCGATTATTATTAATCATGAATTATGTTATGGCGAAAAATTTAATCTCGAGTTTGATGAATCGTTTATTTTATCACGAAACAGTGACAAAATCGATATCAAAGAATCTATTAGTCATGAATTATGTTATGACGAAAAATTTAATATCGAGTTTAATAAATTGATTATTTCATCAAAAACAGTGTTGAACCATGAGTCTCCATGGAAAAAGCAATACGTAAAAATTTACCACAATACCCATGAACACTCCACTATCAACTCCAACGTGAAAACCATGAATACATTATGATGAAAAATTTAATCTTAAGTTTAATAAATCGATTATTCTGTCACGAAGTAATGACGAAACCCTACATAAACCGTGTGTTGCCACGCGATAAATAGATAAAAAATGACACAAGCTCTCTGACGCTTTCGCACACGTTTAATTCCGCACTCATCATCTCTAACCGACAGATTTATCGAAATCGTATTTGTTCAGCGTAAAACTTGCCGAAAGTTCGTGTTTACGCGAAATTTTCAGGCTTTACAGCCGACATAAATATACATTCTTTCGCTTTGTTTCAAACGAAATTTTCGATTCGATCTCCCAACTTGCTCTCGGAGGCTTAGGAGGGTGAACCATTTCTTTTTTGTTTTCACTGCCAGACGTGTAGCGGGGCCCTACGCTGCCACATGTAACGTGAAAAGTTGGAAAATTCATTATGTTTTATATTGGTATTTTGCTATGTTGTTAAAAGTTTTTTTTTATGAGTTATTTTATATCTATTGTTATAGACGTGCTCGTATGTGTTCGGAGGGTACGTAATTTTTGTGCATATATGAATTAAATAAGTTACTTTTGGTAAATTACCAGTTCTAAGTTGCTCGAAGATCAGTTTAAAGGGAATGCTACGTCAAAAGCAGTATTTTCGGGACGATGGACTGGATTTTGATGTATTTTCAATGGACAAGAAGAAACTAACAAAGAACAAGAACAGAACTCGAACTATGAGGGTTCCGTACACATTTAGGTACTTATAAACATTTAAGGATACGTAATATTTCTATTAAATTATTTCAAAATATTAATTTTTCGGAACCTAACTATTTTGCCTACTATATTTTTCACAGGCAGAAAAACATCCTGGTTATTTAAGAAAAATGCAAGATCTAGGATAATCGCTATAGTTTTCCTACAACCTTTGCGTAGACTTCTAAAAACCCAATTTTTTATGGTTTTAGGTTGAGTAGTATACTCTGCCCCCTCCTTATCTCTAAAAGGGGGTATATTTTTGCATATTTTTCTTAACGTGCTCAAAATCAAATTTTGAAAAAAAACTCAAAATCAAATTTGACTCACACTTTATTTATTTATTTGTCTACTTTAATGTATCTAATCGATACACATGGCGGACTTATTGCTACGATAGCAATCTCTTATAGCCAACCAGAACACCAATCCAGCCCCGCTCGACGAACGGCTGGGAATCGAACCCGGGTCCTCGTTGTGCACCGCATCGTCAACAGCCGTATGCCTTGTAATCAACCCAACACACCACGGCGACAACACTTTATATAGAATTTAAAAAACGGGAATTTAATTTGACATGATCTGTTGAGAAATGTGCGAGTTAATATGTTTTATTACTATTTCAAGTTTCAACAACAAGCGGTTTTTAAGAAAAACATATGTGACAGACAGACAGCACACGACTGATCGTATAAGAGCGGAACTCTTATGTTCATTTTAAGGTACAACACCATAAAAATGAATAAAACCAAAATGCTCTAAAAAATGAATAAAACCAAGTGGCATTTTGATTTGGTTTTTAAACGTTTTATGTTTATGAATGTTTTCTTGAAAATAAAAAAAATTATAAATTTAAAGGAGGAACATTTGAGAACCGGTCAGGTGCATGTAGGAACGTGTATTAGTAAACTTTTGCAGTTGTCTATATTGTTAAAAACTGCTGATGTAAATTAATTCAATATCTAGAATTTTTCCACATTTTCCGCAAAGTCAGAGTCGCTGAGGGATACATTGGATATGATTATATACAAAAAGTATGGGCAAAAAAACGCCGTGACGCGTTTTTCTAATATTTAGCTACATGTTAGGAACCCCATCTTACAGGGAAAATTATATGACCATAGGTCTAAAACTTGTAAAAACTATGAGGCTGTGACGGAAAGATGTTCGTATTTTTCTATTCATTATTCGGTTTGTTAGTACGCTAATGAAATGAGAATTGGGAGCGTAATAAAATATACAACAAATAAAAGCTGAAGAAGTTTTTCAAAACCCATACTGGGTTACGTATTATTTTTATGTTTTGTCCAAATTATTTTTATGCTGTGTCCGTATTATTTTTATGTTGTGTATTGTGTTGAGAAAATAAAAATAAACATGTTAGTCTGAAATCACAATTTAATTTCTTCAAATTACTTCGAAAAACTTGACCTCTTAACATGGTTAATTGCCTTTTTTATTTATTTTCCTTTGCAAAGCCTTCTGAAAAAAAATTTCATTTAAAAAACATAATGCTCGTACATAATGATGTTTTTGTACCGCTTCCTACTACCTCCAAAAGATAGCACTAGGCGTAAGTTAATTTAATATATCTATTAACTACGTTAATAAAGCTAAACTCCATACCATTCCAAAAGAGAATATGTGTAAACAAATCAATTTGACTGTTTAAATAAGGTTGGCACAAGTATTATTAAAAAAACTCACTATATTTTAACCACGATATTGTTAAACCATGTTTTACAATCACTATATTAACCTAATAAGTAAGCATACTTAATAAGTTATAAATGTCAATATTACATGATTATTTTACTAATATTATAAAATTTAGAGGAGAAAACTGGACAACCCTAGCTGTCAATCACCAAAAACTCAGAGGTACATAACATTTCGGAAAAATATTTAATATTCCGATACGTACGAATTCTGTATCCATATATGCTTCATTATATATTGTTTGCCTTATAATGCGTCGAAGTTAAACATATGCGATAAATCAGTTTCTATTTGACGTAGATGATTTTCAACTGTTTTTTCTAACGTGATGCTCAAGCAAATGTAGAAAAAGTAAACGAGACAAAACATTGATGCTATATAACATACATATATAAATATACATATATAA
The DNA here is from genome assembly GCA_039881145.1 of Druceiella hillmani. Classification (NCBI taxonomy): domain Eukaryota; kingdom Metazoa; phylum Arthropoda; class Insecta; order Lepidoptera; family Hepialidae; genus Druceiella; species Druceiella hillmani. Next base: position 12,924,396 of record JAYKKI010000013.1, read on the forward strand.
ATATACATATATACAGGTACTTGACGTAAGAATAGGGAAGAACACATTGTTGTATTTTATTTTCAAATAAGTGATAATATTATTTTGCTATGTAGAATACACGTTTTATATAGTTTTGTATGTTTACGCTTTTGATTTTATTAAACTACACATTTTTGATGATTACTTATGATGTCAGATATATATATATTTCACAAAATAGCATTACAAAAAAACGAGTGTGCTTTAGACAACACAACTGAAGTAAAACTTCAAATTCACAACATATGAACTTTAAAATGAATTTACAATTTTATTCACTTTAAACGTAGAATATTTAATGTATTGAACAAAATAATAATTTATAAAAGAACGAAATGAAATTACAAAATAATCAAAAAATCACCGTTCGCGTAACGCTAGGAAACTCGCATATATATATATATATATGTGTGTGTGTGTGTATATACACACACACACACACACACACACACACACACACACACACACACACACACACATATATATATATATATATATATATATATATATATATATATATATTTCATGCATGAGAGGAAGAGAGAAAGAAAAAGAAAATGTGTGCTCGCACCTCTCTCTCTTGTCCCTACAGTAATATACGAAACGTAACTCTCTTTCTGTCTTGACTAACTTATATCTCCCTCTCAACTTCCGTTCGCCTCGCCCGATCACACTTTTCGTAACGCTCTCGTCACGCATTCACCAGCTTACTCCCCTAGTCAAGCGAGAAAACTTTTACTTCAAAAACTTTAAAAAGTTTTACTTCAAAAACTTTAATGTCAAAGTTCGGCATTATTTATACGCACTTTGATTTTGTGTTATACGATGTAAATGTGTACACATCTACGTTACCAATAATTTTCATTAAAATAAATTACACATTATTTATATAGAGTCAATGTATGCCAATAATAAAATTACATTTATCAAACTCAAATATCAAATAAATCCACATTATATTATAAACGTGGATAAAATGAAAATGTTCAGAACACCTGATAACTGTCGTTTTGTTTACAAACATTCTCTTTTGGAATGGAATGAAGTATAGAAATACGTTATAAATAATGGAAGCATTGCTTCCATTATTTATAAGTCCATTATTATAGTCATTTTTAGTAATTCTGCTTCCAAAAAGGAACTCTAAACAGACGACAGTTTGGTACTTTCAAAATGTGGCGATATTCACACAGTACAAATAAGAGAACGGTATAAAAGTGGTTTTAATTATGCACAAGAATACGCGTTTTTCTATGTTTGGCACAGCGTTTACCCACAACTTGGCCACACGGTTGTTGATACACGCTCGCCCATTCGAAATTAATAATTAATTATTACACAACGCTCACCTACCTGTTGATATTAACATAGCATATTTACACAAAATTGCAACACATTTCAATTGTAAAATTCAATGGCTATATCGAACAGCTAATCGTGGAGAAAACGTCCGAAGATTGTAGAAAAACCTGTCAAGCACGAGTAGAACTCACATTAAAAGGATATCATACACATTTATACACTTATTTAACATTTATACTTATTTAAGAGTACGTAGCAGTTCTGATTAAACTATTGACAAAAACTGATTTTTCACAATGTAAATATATTTCCTACTATATTTCTCACATGCGTAAAAACAAACTAGTTATAAACATGTATAATTTCGCGTAGAATCAGAAATTATTGACTTTTGGATTTAAATATATTGCCTACTTTATCTTTCACATGCGTGAAAACAAACTAGTTATAAACATGTGTAATTCCACATAGAATCAGAAATTATTGACTTTTGGATTTAAATATATTGCATAATTGATATTTCACATGCGTGAAAACAAACTAATTATAAACATGTATAATTCCGCGTAGAATCAGAAATTATTGACTTTTGGATTTAAATATATTGCCTACTTTATCTTTCACATGCGTGAAAATAAACTAGTTATAAACATGTGTAATGCCACATAGAATCAGAAATTATTGACTTTTGGATTTAAATATATCGAATACTTTATCTTTCACATGCGTGAAAACAAACTAGTTATAAACATGTGTAATTCAACATAGAATCAGAAATTATTGACTTTTGGATTTAAATATATTGCGTAATTTATCTTTCACATGCGTGAAAACAAACTAATTATAAACATGTATAATTCTGCGTAGAATCAGAAATTATTCACTTTTGGATTTAAATATATTGCATACTTTATCTTTCACATGCGTGAAAACAAACTAGTTATAAACATGTATAATTCCACATTGAATCAGAAATATTGACTTTTTGAATTTTTCCCTTTATTTGTGCTATACCTTCCATTGTGCCGATTGAACTTTCAAGATTGTGGGTCAACTTTAATTACCATATAGGTTTTGATGATGAGTGCTAGGAGTATTGTATAACTAAACAAAAAATAACAACTCTTTAAAAGGCTATATCTTTTTGTTTCATAAACCAAAGAAGCTTTTATAGCTATATACGGCTATAGGTTTCAGTATACGGTATTAATTTCAACTGGATATCTCAAGCTATTTCTGAGTAATCATTTAAACCACAACTGAATATAACAATAAACACCTTTTTAAATGTTCACTCCTTGATGACTTCTTTATTTAAAAAAAAATAAATTTTTTATTAAGCGCTCTTCGTTGTTCTCCTGTAAAATTTCATTTTTAGCATTTGCGTCTATCTTCATCTGGAACAGGAAATATTATAAAGCCCAATGTTCATCGGTTTACTTGTTTCTTAGTTTGTTTATTTGGATGTATGTCACTTAACACTTTCAGTGCAAATGTTGCCACAATGGCAACCATTAGGGGTTCACTACATATGGCGAATGTCGACACACTATCAACATAAAAATGTCCAAAAAAAATTATAAACGAATGAAGAAACTTGAGAAAACCAAAATTCAATTATTTATAAAATATTTTTTTCCATTATTAAACTTTCCTTCATAGCTTTAATTGTTTCTGGAGTTTACTCCTTAAGAATCGATTTTCATATATAGCGTCCGGTATGAAGTTTTATGAGGAGTAAAATCAGATGTTCAGAGCGTACGCAGTTAAGAGCGTTAAAAAAGTGTAACCGTTAGGTGGCCTCTCCGCACAATATTTCTGCGCATATTTAGAGTAAAATATCGATATGATTATTTGGCATTTTCTTATAGCGTAATCGCAATGACGGAGTGTGACACACATATTGGCATTTTCTTATGGCGTAATCGTAATAACGGAGTGTGACACACATAGTCTGCTATCATGTGCTTATATCAATATGTAATCATTAAATGTCATAATGTGAGAATATTTGGTGTTTTTTGTCTTACAAAATATTAAAAAGTTTGTCTTAATTTTAACTTCTTAATGTACTAAATATTTTTAATTTTGTTGCATAAATTTGATCTTATTCATTTGTGTTTTACTTGAAAATAATTATATTGTCACCATTTATTAAAGAATTTTCCATTTACATTTAATGATATTAATATTTATATTTACATACAGTGTTACCTATTTTATATTTGCCAAGACTTAAAGAGTAAACTCCATACAAAATCTATGATTACTCTTACATAAATAAAAAATACGTTTGTGTCCAATTAAAATCTTTCCTCTGTTTGAAATCTGTTAAAAAAATGTAAGCGATTGTATGTAAATGTAAACTCTGTAAAATACAATTAAAAAAACCGCCGTTGGTAGTCTTTAAACATTAATTAACGCGTTATACATAATTCTAAATATTTATGTCTACAATTAATTGACAAGTTTATTTTTAAAAAAATCTGAAAATTTTCTTCCGATTGGACTTATCAAACTCCTAGTTTTAACCCATTACATAAAAAATCCTAAAAGTATATTTTTCAAGATTTATCTTTTCAAAAGAAAAGTATTGAAAACTAATGGGATACTTTTCATATTAAACCTTGTAAGGCCTTATTAACCTAAAGTAGGCCTTGTTTGGATCTGAAAATATTGCCTGTTTCAGAGATTAAATATGATAAATTTCCTAAAAATTACGTAATTTTGAATCATCACTTTAGTGTGCTGATGATAGCTTTAGGTCAATACATCTAGCGATGTTGGCGTTTTTAAAAATTTTGACGCCAGCAGTTACGAAGTTGATATTAAAGGGAAAGTGCATGTTTTTTGTGACTGTTATTAGCAATATGTACAGAAATATTTTATTAACAAAAAACTCTAACAGAATAATTCAATAAAAATAGTTTTGGAAACTTTATAAGTCACCCTTTCAATTGATACCTCCCCTAAATATAGGAATGGTATACGAAATTTTGAAAAAATCGATTATTTGGTCCCTCTAAAATAAAGTTTTCGTATAAATATTTTCGAAGCTTCATTTTTAACGTTTCATCATTTTGCTAAATTTCAAAGTCAAACGCTTTCCGAGAAATAAGGCTGTGAAAAACAGACGGAAACATGATTTTCTTAGTGTTCCGTGATAAAATTGCCAAAATGGGACATAACGGATTCAGTTCATTGCCAGTACGTCCGTCAATCACAGGCCATTTTCGCAAAAACTATGCGATGTATAAATTAATATGATTCAGGTTCTTGACCTTCTCCAGCTACCTATCCTTAAAAAATACCAATGGAAAACATTACGTAATCTACTTTTCAGTGCAGGATACAGCTTGTTAACTAAATTAAAGCGGAGAGATTTGAAATGGAAGTATATATAATTATCTAATTGAAGATCTCATTCTCCTTGGCATACTTAATTTGGATGTCAACATCACCAAGTGGCAACTGAATATTTGTCTAGTTATATTATAGGCGACGTTGAAGATAGGCTTAAATACATCAGTCATATCTACACCACAGTATATACGAGACATAGATACGTACATACATACACACTCGTCCTTACATTTGTGTATTGCGCAATTCGATGACAAATAACATAAAGCCAACGTCACTCGCTGTCAACCGCACAAGCCTTGGTACGAAATAGGAAAATTACTGCGTATTCAACCCTTTACTTCAGTACGATTTTTTTATATATTGGTATTAAAGGACGTAGCGTTTGATAAATACCTCTGGTTGGCTATTTAATTATGGTCACTTTTTTTTAATGTTTGAAAGTGGCATGTTGTTTCAACGAACTAGAAAATGAACTATAATACATACACTGATAAAACTGATTTTGAGTTTTGTTTTTTTTATACAATAGAACATACAAAAGATACAATTACTTCTAAACAGTGTTTCAGTAAAAAAAGACTTAAAAAACAACAATATATTTATATAACAATAATTTGGCCGTATTGTTTAAGTTTCTTAAAAATTAGTTATTAATGGAAAACTGCCGCGTTAAAAAAATCTACGCAAGCGTACCCGCGTATATGAAACGTAGATTATTACAACTATTTATTAAGGTATTACATACGTAAATAAATTTTATTAAATAAAATAATATTTTTATTCATAAGTAGACATTTATGAATTTAGAATCAATTATCCAATTGATTGAAGTCTTTGTATATTTAGTGTTTCGTGGCAAAATTACCAAAACGGATCACTATGGAATCACTTCAGTGTCAGTACGTCCATCATCCGTCTATCACAGGCCATTTTCGCGGAAACTATTTGATGTAAAAATTTAAAATTTAACACATCGTCAGAAATATTTTTACACTTTGCGTCTACATTTTTACACTTCATGTCTACATTTGCACTACCATAGAGTATGGTGAAACGTGAACTTGCAGTATAAAAATGTGAATTTTGATTCTAGGGGTAAGTTTAGGGGGCTAATTGGAAAATAAAAACAATTTATTTCAAGGTAACGCGTTGAATGTCAAATTAAAGCTATTGAACCGTGCATCATGTAATCATTAAAGAAAATATATCATATATTTTCTTCAATAATTTTTGTTAAACATTTCTCAGAAAAAACGCTATAAATTGGCTGCCCCCACGCTTAGCACCAGAAAGACTGATCAGAAAAATCTGAAGAAATCTTGAATTTTGAGAATTAGGTACAGATTGCATGAGAATAAACAATTGACTTGTTTGTTTACTTCTAACTGAAGAACCACTGGTGTTAAAGAATAACTTTATGGGAACGGGAACGGGAAGGGGAAGGGCAGCTGTTGTTTCTTTGGGATTTTCATAATTTGTTTTTTGTTTTTCCTGGTTCTGAGTAATAATGGTTAATAATATGTTGATTGTAGTCCAATATTTTTTCAGTACTTGTTACTAAGTAATCAATAAACGATAGTTCTGTATCTAGTCTGCAAGTAATATTTGTATATGTTAGAAAGCCTTTGAAATGTATAAATTCGGTTCACCTTTTGGCTCGGCAAATATGATCATATTTCTGACCACAGTTCATGCCTCAAATAGTTGGAGATCTGCGAGTGAGTGAGTTTATGCAAAAGTTTAGAAACTAATTGTAATTGCTGAAAGATAAATATGTCGCTAGCGATAGTCCATAAAAGATGGAAAATGTAGGAAATAATCTTTTTGTGTATCATATACAATTATTCGGATCTTTTGTTACGTGAAAAAAAAATATTTTTATGGACTCATGTCAATATTTGTATTCTAACACCCTTGTCTTTTTCTTTGTCCGTCCTATCTCATGTCAATATTTGTAGTCTAATCCTTTCTCCCTTTGTGTCTATCCTAACTCATGTCAATATTTGTATTCTAATCCTTTTCTCTTTGTGTCCATCCTAACTAATGTCAATATTTGTATTCTAATCCTTTGTCTCTTTGCGTGCATCCTAACTAATGTCAACATTTGTATTCTAATACTTTGTCTCTTTGTGTCCATCCTAACTCATATCAATATTTGTATTCTAATCCTTTGTTTCTCCGTCGTCCATCCTAACTCATGTCAATATTTATATTCTAATCCTTTGTCTCTTTTTGTCCATCCTAACTCATGTCAATATTTGTATTCTAATCCTTTGCCTCTTTGTCGTCCATCCTTACTCATGTCAATATTTTTATTATAATCCTTTGTCTCTTTGTCGTTCATCCTCACTCATGTCAATATTTGTATTCTAATCTTTTGTCTTTTTGTCGTCCATCCTAACTCATGTCATTATTTGTATTATAATTCTTTATCTGTTTCAGTGTAATCTACTGTTAGTATCATTTATTAAGGTTTTTCTTTTTTTTTCTTTTTGGATTGCATCCCTCGAATTAGTTAAAAAGACAGTATATCCACATAGGATCACTTTGTCGCCAATCTGTCCGTCCGTTCGTCTGTCAAAGGCCATTTTTTATGGCGGCTTTACATTAAAGTTGTCAAGTACATAAATTAATTAATAGAATTACCAAAACCATATTAAGATTCATTGAGTAATATTTACGTTATGTAAGCATAAAAAAAGGAAAAATAGAAAATTTCAGTCGACTTATTCGACATCGGGATAATGAATACCATTCTTGAGATTAAAATTCACTCAGTAATATTTATTTTAAGTAAGAATATTATTGTAAAAAATGGAAAAATAGAAAATTTCAGTCTACTTATTCGACATCGGGATAGTGGATACCATTATTGAGATTAAAATTCACTAAGTAATATTTATGTTATGTTATATTATTTATGTAAAAAATGGAAAAATAGTAAATTGCAGTCTACTTATTCGACATCGTGGTGATGGATACCATTCTTTAGATTAAAATTCACTCAGTAATATTTATGTTATGTTATATTATAAAAAAAAAATGAAAAATAGAATATTTCAGTCTACTTATTCGACATCGGGATAATGGCTTCTACTCTTGAAACCTTAAGACGTACAATATTTATATCATCAAATTTTTTGCAGTAGTTTCTGCGAAATTCATATAAAAGAAAATTCATATATAGATAATAACAATTTCCCAAAAACGGTTTACTTTATAATTTTCTTACTTTAACTCAAGGTTTCAATCGCATCAGTAAGGCGGATATTGATATTATTACAAAAAATAAAATATTCTACTTTTATTTCCATAACCCAACCTATTTATATATAAATATTTTACTTAGATCGATCTAATAAGTGAAACGTGAAATTAGGACAAAGAAACAGACAAAAAACTTCGCTTTCGCGTTTATAATATCATATAATTAGAATGTAACAATTAATTCTGACCTATATACTTTGTCTACTTGTGTATTAAAATTCATATAGTCGCAATATTACTAGTCAGACTTACTACTAATTGAGTAATTTATTTTAGTCGACCGCAACAGCGTACATTAAAATATTTATTACCTACCACGGTAGGCAATAAGATCTGATGCCGAGCAGAAAGGACTTAACGAAACAATCTGTAAAATTGTTTTTTTTTTAAGATAAATTTCGACACAAATTGTCATGAAGAAAAAAGCTCTGGGAAAAGTTGAAAAAGCGAGGTACTTATTGGGATCATAAAATATTTTATTATGAATTATTTGTTAGATGGCTCCAACGAATATTCGTAATAAGCGGTAATTTATTTTTGTCACAACGTAAACTTTTTTTCTGACGACCGGAGATTCTCATTGGCCTCATTAAACGCCGTCAGCCGGAGTCTGAGTACATTAACTGAGAAAAAACAATAGAATTAAAATTTACGAGAGTGCCAATAAAATTTGACCAAAGAGTGATTATTTCTTGAAATGATCTATTTATGAAAGCTTTTCCATTTTCACTTTAGCGTAAATAAAATCGAGTAAAAGTATATGCCTCTCCCAACACTGGATTCTGGATAGCCACTTGTTGCGCATAAAGTAATTAATTACATTTCTTATGGATGTTACTCTAAATTAGTGAAAATATGGATTTAATCAGAATAACAAAAAAAAAATAAGAACAAACTTGCAGAAAACTAATGATTATTATAAATTAATATGAAGCACTTAAAAACCTCTTTCTCGAACATATATAGGTGATGCTCACGCTTTTTTAAATTAATTATATAATGACAATAAAGAAGGTAATCACATTTATTTAAAAACAAATACAAATTTACGAGTGTGCCAATAAATTCGAGCAAAGTGTGATTATTTCTTAAAATGTAAAAACTATTTATAAAAAAAACTATTTATGAAAGCTTTTTCCATTTTCACTTTAGCATAAATAAAATCGAGTAAAAGTATACGCCTGTTTCATTCTACCTTAATTCTGGATAGCCACTTGTTGCGTATAAAGCAATTATATTATTAATTTTATAATTAAAGCATTTGAGTAATTTTTAATTATACCATTAATATTTAATTTATTTTTTATATTTAATATTTAATTATAGCATTTGAGCTACGATTATAAATCTGTTGTATTTCAAATTCCCAAGTAAAGACTTGAGTAAATTCGTAAAAACTTGAGTAAAAATCAAAATTGTTCAAGTAATTTACATGCTAAATTTGTGCATCTTTGTAAGAAAAAAATTGTAAATTTCCAAGGCAGAAGGAGTATTGGAAAAAGAAGGATGTTATGGCAAAATAACATGAGAAAATGATGTGGATGTACATTAAATTAACATTTTAGGGTAACTACATCCAAGACTAAAAATGAACTTCCAAACGAAAGAACGTACGTATGAAGAAAATAATCTTTATACGCCAAATACTAACATTCAGTTTGTTTTTCTTGGCTTCTGGATGCTCACACTATGAATGAAATTTTCATTTCAGCCACTAAAATTATAAAAATGGGGGGCGGGGGTGAATAATAGACATGAAAATTTATATTTAGACTCACGGGTAGAAAGAAAGAAATGCCTGTTTTTGAAAAATCAGTATCCGTAAATAATTATAAAATAAAAAGCCGTATTTAAGAAAACACAATCGTGGTAACTTTTTGACTGGACAAAATCGGATTGGGTGGCTAGTATAGTATATAGGCTTCCAAACGGAAGAACATGTCTATGAAGAAAATATTATATAAAACCGCAAGCCACTTCGTTTAATGGGTCTTCGTAATTCTCTATAAAAAAGCATGAAGTAAGATTTTTAATGTTTTTATATTGATAATGCTTGTATCACAATTATAAAACTGTAATAAAAATACTAAAAGTTTATTAAACATAGCATTTACTAAAATGAATCTATGACTAGTGTGCAATTTTAGCACTTTAATAGTAAAAAATAAAAAAAAAACGGAATAAATTTTAATGCTACGACTTATGAAATTCAAAATAAGAACAATTTACAATGTTTTTTTTTTAAATAATATATGCATGACGGCTACCGCAAATAAAAAGCACAGTCGCATAACTGCCAGACAAATGTGACCCGGTCACATGTAACCAGAGGTCACATAGAAAGAGGCTAAAAAGTTACGCTTCAACAGTCGGTGCATCCTGATTGCATTGTTCTAATATTTCCGAAACACAATAAATTTTATAGTTTCTTTTTTCCAAAATTGGACTTTTATTTAAAAATTATTTTATTAGTATTCATATACCTTTTTAGCTTTTAATAAAGTTTAAAATTTATGAAATTCGATAGAACGGTCACTTTTAAATTTTGGAAGCGAAACATCTTTAGCGACGTCTGAATCATTCCGTCACGTTAAAATTGTGTAACGCTTAAGAAAAAAATGGCGAATTAATCCGATCGATGGCGGAACCGACCGAGTGCTAACAACATGGCGATCAACAACGCCAAAAAGTTTATTCAAACCGATCTTACGCGTTAATGTATTTAGCATCAGCCGTGCATTTAGTTTTGTGTACGGTATAATGTAAAAATTATAAGCAAGTGTGATAGTATAGCTTATAAAATAGATTCAAATGAAAATTTCTTAAGAATAAAATTCTTTATTTCTAACGGATGTTACTATAAATTAGTGAAAATATGGATTTAATCAGAATACCAAAAAAAAGAAAGAACAAACTTGCAGAAAACTAATATTATTATAAATTATTAAAAATTAACACGAAGCATTAAAAAATGTCATTCGTGAACATATATAGGTAATGCTCACGCCTTTTTAAATTAATTTTATAATAACAATAAAGAAGGTAATCATATATATTTAAAAAAATACATAGAGAAATACTTGAATTACATGGAAACATAGAAACATTTTTTTATTTGAAATATATCCCACATACATATCGCATAAAGTCTTTTGAAGGTATATTTTAAAATGCAAATAAATCTGGTAATATTTTGATTCTATAAATATATGGTAATATTTTAGTACATCTAATTTGCAAAATGAAACTTTCTAAGGCGTGCAATGTGCACCATTCATCCTTCTTTCTATCAGTATTTTAGCAAGTATGCCAAAAATCTGAAATAATAAAGACTTATAGGTAATCAAGTAATTTTTCTAACGCTAATGAAAAATATACTATATTTCAAATAGTGTATGGAACTCTCGTGATGCGAGTTTTAATCGTAATTGATTTATTTAAAATGTTTGCTCCCAAATCTCTCTCATATGATCGGTTATATACACTGGCCACTAATATTTAACCGTAGAAAATAAATTTGATTTGTTAATGAAAGCATTTTCTTTGGGCAATATCTAGGTGCTTTTATTTTTTGAAAAACAAAAATACACAGAAAAGTTCAACTTGAACTATTAAAATTACTTTTTATCGAGAACCTAAAACGAACACTTTAAAGCTCACATCAAAATGATATTACCTATTCAACTCTACCGCGGCACGCATGTAAGTTTGCTTTTGAAATACGGCGCTTCTAAAGCCGCGACAGTGCAAGGAAAACCTTTTACAGAAATTTCCCGCGGGCCTTTCCAGCCGCGGCGCGCTTGATGAAAATTTTTACGTCACAAAATGAACTTTTCGACAGAAGCGACTACATTCTGATCACGTTGTGACGATGTTAGCCGATAATTCTAAAAATTTATCGACTGCCATTATCTTGACGTCAACTTGTTTCTTTGGGTATAAGATTGTTTTCTAGGTGGCAAAAACTTCGACCGCAAACGCATAAATAATCTTTTATTAACAATATTTACACTAAAATAATATATCTGTATTAGAGCAATCATAAAATTTAAATTAGAAACTTATTTATATCCGTTTTACATATGCACGTTATACATTAAAAAGAAAGCGGAAAATCCCGTTAAATAATCGAGTTTTCGTAATGAAAAGCTACCTCCTCAATTTCATTGCGTGACAACACACATATACAAAAGTTAGCTCTAATTCTCATTCAAACTTAACACAAACTTTACCTCAAAGCATCCCCGCAATTTGGAATCTAACAAATCATTTTTCCCCTAATCTCGTTCCCTTTATTAAGTCGCCCCTAAAGAATTCAAGCGCACGCAAAAAATCTCCATTCGCCCTTGTACCTCTTCTCGCGTCTCCGAGCTTGTCACTATCCTATCTCGGCGTTCCGTCACGCCAACTCAGCGTGACAAGGCTCCCGTTATCACGTCACGGTCCGTCCCGTCCCTATCAGGCTCAACTTCTAGACTCTGCGTAAACTTCTTCAATTTGTACCGCAGCAGGGCGGGCGGCACTCATGTAGCGAGCTACGCGAAATTAGTTTGATCACAATTAAAGTTGTGCGCCTTATATAAGAAGACATTGAGTTATACAATGATCTTGAAGGTTAATTAATATTTTAACTTGCGTTTGGAGTCGACAGGGAGTCGCCTTCTTAACAAATATTAAACTTATAGTAATAAAGAAATTGTAATATTATAGCAATAAACTAGCAGAGAAAAATTTGTATAACCTAAACCTGGGTAGAAAACAGAAAAATGTCGGTAATTGATTTCTTTTGTTTTTCCAATTTGTTAAGTGCGCCTAATAAAAACTTTATACTACGACTCGCTTTTAAGTGTATTACGTAGTTTCTATGGTTTATGATATACGTAATGAAATTCAGCAAGTTTATGCTTCAGATAAAGGTAAAAATGTACAGCAAAAAATAATTTTTCTATTTGTTAAGGTACTTCTATTATTAAGAATTGGGAATGGAAAAACATTTTAAGCGTACTCACTTTGTGTAGTATCTATAGAAAGATCTTTTAAAATGAAGTTTTGGTCCCGGTTACCACTTTTCGTTTTTCGTCTGCTTAAGAAATATTAAACTTCGAAATCTTGTGCAATATATAGTTTCTAGCATACTCATCATTTTGTGGGGTACCTATAGAAATATCTTTTAAAATGAAGTGTTTACCAAGTTTAATATTTCTTAAGCAGACTAAAAAGTCTGCTTAAGGAATATTAAACTTCGAACTCGTGTGCAATTTGTTTGACCTAACAACTTCTGTTAAAAATTCCGAAAATAAGTTTTAATGAGCACTTTTAAATGAAAATATTTCAATAACCCGAATTCATTACTTTTGCAACAGTCAAATAAATATCTTATAAGGCAAATGGAAATTATTGGACGACTGAACTTAAGGGTTGTTAACATAAATTAATATTGATTATAATTTTTTTTACACACCTACATAAAAATAAAATCGATCCGTCATGGGACTCATGGCAGATGTGAAACATCTCAATTTCTTTCCACTATCACTTTTATCATCACTGTAACTCATATTTTAAATTAATAAACCTTTTTAACGTTTTAACTGTGTAAGTTCTAAGCATTAGTAGGAACTAATACTGATGCACTAATACACACGTAATGTATCGTGTGTAGTGTAGTAGAAAGGGAAGCGTTACGTCGGAAAGAGCCGATAAGACACGAAGCTAGCCGAATTAAGTCGGAAACGGCCGAAAAGACGCGGAGCTGGCCGAATTCAGTCGGAAAGTGCCGAAAAGACACGAAGCTAGCGGAAGTAAGTCGGAAAGGGTCGAAAAGACGCGGAGCTGGCCGAATTAAGTCGGAAAAAGCAGATAAGACAGGAAGCTGGCCGAATGACAAGACGCGACGTGCGATCAGAACGTTTTAACGCCCATCCAAACGCGCCATTAGATGTTTCACATCAAAATGCCTGAGACGATCTATAATAGTCCTATTATCGAGGTATCAGAAACCTTATTAAGGTACCCTAGTCCTTTATGGGAACACATGAGCATAAGTATTTATTAATTAGATAGTTTAATACTATGTTAAATGACTACGGAGCCGTAATTTGTGTGTGGTTCCACACACTGATCAGTTTTTTCTTAAGTCTTTGTTTTTTCTCTAGTCTAAATTTAGTCATATTAATTTAATTACAAGTTCTATCCAATTAGAGCGTTATAGTTTGTAAACTGAAGAAATGGCCGATTATATGTCAGAACACGTATATAAAGCTACGTAGTTATCTATACGTGTGTGTGTATATATATATATATATATATATATATATATATATATATATATATATATATATATATATAGATAAATAGATAGATAGATAGATAGATAGATAAATATATATATATATATATATATATATATATATATATATATAAAAATTGGCAACGCAAATTTATTTGAAATTTCTAGTCGCGTACAAGTCACTAGATTTTTTTCAGATTTGTCAAAGACGGGGTTGAAAAATAGGAGTATATTTGACACGTTGTCTTCATTTTAAAGCTTAATATTTCGTAAACGAGACTTAAAAATGAAAAAAAAACCTGTCAAGTACGAGTCGAACTCGCACTATGACTCCGTACACATTTAGACACATAAAAATTTAACGATACGTCTTATTTCTAATTAAACTTTTTACAAATAATAGTTTTTGACAATGTAAATATATTTTGTCTATTATGTCTGTCACAGGCATGATAATAAACTAATTATTATTCATAACTAATTACTAATTATTATATTGACTTTTGGATTCATCCCTTTATTTGTGATAATCTGAGACGAACGGACGAACGGTACTCTCCTTTTTATGAGCGAAAAAAAATCCACCCTCCCCCCCTTTGCATATAGGGGAGATTTTTTTTTAAATATTTTGCTATTGATTAATTGAAAACTCTACATGAATTACACACTTTCCAAATTATTTCACATAGATTTTAAACTATGAAAACTGTACGACTGTGACAAACGGACAGACGGATGCCACGAAATTATAAGTATCACATTTCCTTTACATCTTAGGATTGCCAAATGACATATAACATTTATCCTTAATTTATTTCGATTGATAAAAAATATTTGGTTTTTTACAAAATTTAATACTTTGGTTTTGAAATATAGATATTTATATTTTGAAATAATATAATTGTCAAATTGTAATTAATTTTGGAAGGGGCCAAAAATCTGGGTAAAAACTAAAAAAATATTGGGAACCAATGTTCTCTTTCCACTTTTACGCTGTGATTTTATTATTATACATTGTTTTTATCCCATACACAACGAGGTACTTAACCCGTTCATGATTTAAAACGTGTTTAATAGTCTTAATATCTGCATTTTCTTTGCTCTCCATTGATATTTACAAGTGCACATGAACAACTTGGCTTATGCCGGGCGTCTTTCTATTTTATATCGCAAATTTAAATATAATATATGACCGTTAGTTAAAGTGGTTTTAAAAGCCACTTTAACCAACCATCTCCCAAGGGCAATTAGCCAACGTTACGAGAATTAACTTAAATGCCAACTTTCGTACACAAATAAAACTTAATTTTATTCCGCAGCGAGTTAAGTTTGACCCTATTTTAACTTTTGTACTGAAAACAGGTAATCCTTCGTGGCTGTTCTCTTATGAGGCTTCGTGAAGCCAATTCAATAAATTGTATCGCGCAGAGCTTTGTAATCAATATCTCTTGATATAGTGTTAATCTGTGATAGCTTTATTAGTGACGACAAACTTATATGTGGGATTTGAAAATTAAAACCTTTGTAAAGTTGTCTGCGTAATTATAAGATTGATTTCCGAATTTTGTTCAACGTGAGAGTTTAAGATGAAGAAACATTGGTCTCTCAGATTTTGTTTTTTTTTTGGAGTTTACTCCTTAAGAATCAATTTTCATATATAGCGCCCAGTATGAAACTTTATGAGGAGTAAAATCAAAAGTTTAAAGCGTACGAAGTTCAGAGTGTTAAAAAATGTGTAATTGTTAGGTTCTGATCGTACGAAGTTCAGAGCGTTGAAAAGTGTAATCGTTAGGAGGCCTCTCCGCGTAACATTTCTGCGCATCTTTAGAGTGACGTTACTAAATGTTTTTAATTTTGTTGTATAAATTTGATCTCGTTCATTTGTGTTTTACTTAAAAATATTTATATTGTCAGCATTTTCTTATTAAAGAATTTTCCATTTTCATTTAATGATATTGATATTTTTATACAATATTACCTGTTTTATACATTCCAAGAAAATCGCACTTGAGGAGTAAACTCCAATCGCGCATCGGAACTGACACGCACAATCTTCAATCCAAATCCATTCTTCAATCCAAAAGCAGAGAGAGTGGAGCTTTTTTAATGAAAGTAATTTTGTAAATACCAGTAGTTTTAAAAAATTCACTTATATGTAGTAGTTTTTGTGAATTTCTTTACACGATATTGTAGGAATGATTTTAATATTTTTAGGGCGTTTTCTTAATGAGTTAACTTTACATCGAAATCAGACAAATATTTTCTTAATAGTTTTCCTGGAGAAGAATAATCTAATCACAATTAATATAACGACAATAAATCTTCTGTAATATGTAAATAATAACTAAATTTTGCCATTTTGATAAGGTCAAATAGTGTAATATAATATAAAGAATATTATAGTACACTATTTTAGTACCTAAGTGAGAACAAGTCATAGCAAAATTGTTTTAAATATTTGAGAGAAATAAGTTGGTGACAATTACAGATCCCTTAAATTGTAATCGGAATTAAACTCTACAAAGCCTATTTACAGTTTTTGAAATAAAACTTCTTTACGCACGCTTGACTTGGGGAGTAAGCTGGTGAATGCGTGATGAGAACGTTACGAAAAGTGTGATGGGGCGAGGCGAACGGGAGTTGAGAGGGAGATATAAGTTAGTGAAGACAGAAAGAGAGAGAGTTACGTTTCGTATATTACTGTAGGGACAAGAGAGAGAGGTGTAAGCACACATTACCTTTCTCTCTTTCTCTCATAGCCAGTTATGTTTCGTATATCTAAGACACAGTGCAAGCCTATTGTCTGTATCACACTGTAGGAACAAAAGAGAGCAGTGCGCGCGCACATTTTCTTTCTATCTTCCTCTTATAGCCAGTGCATGAAATATATATATATATATATATATATATATATATATATATATATATGTATATATATATATATATATATATGTATATATATATATATATTTATATATATATATATATATATATGTATATATATATATATATATATATATATATATATGCGAGTTTGCTAGCGTTACGCGAACGGTGATTTTTTGATTATTTTGTAATTTAATTTCGTTCTTGAACAATTTTATATATTCTTATTTTGTTCAATACATTAAATATTCTACGTTTAAAGTGAATAAAATTGTAAATTCAGTTTAAAGTTCATATTTTGTGAATTTGAAGTTTTACTTCAGTCGTGTGGTCTAAAGCACACTCATTTTTTTCCTGCAAACATAAAGGTTTTTTTCTGAAAACTAACCAAATTTTCAATATTAAACTAAGGAACATAAATTTCATATTTATTTTTATTTAGAAATGTGATTCCACCCTTTGTTAATAATGTAATATTTTCTCTACCATTTTAGGGTGTGTAATACCTATATGTTATAAAATGCCTGTACCCGCACCACTATTAGTTATTATTTAAAAAAAAAATTAATGCAAATACAAACATTTTAAATGTGTGCATATAAATTTATGTGTCATTCATTAAAAATCACCTTTTTTAGGGTTCCGTGCCTAAAAAGGAAAAAAGATACCCTTATAAGATCACTTTGTTGTCCGTCTGTCTATCTGTCAAGACCCCTTTTCTCTGGAACGCGTGGGGGTATCAAGTCGAAATTATTGTCAAATACGGTCCGTAGACCTAAGTATTTGAAATTAAGCAGCCATCGCAATCAAGAAGATTCTTAAAAATACGGCCATTCATGTCGCATATTTTGACTTTCGTAAATAAATCAAAACTTAACTACTTCCCGTTGACTTAGAATCTTGAAATTTAGCAAGAAACAAGGTCTCACAGCGCAAGTAGAGAAAAAATGAATTTCTGATGAAAAAACGAAAATCATTAATTGGGGTTATACCACATAAAAAAATATTTATTTTAATATGATGATGCAACATTAAAATTTTGTAAACAGTTTAATAGGAATATTATGTTCCATTAAATGTTTATAAATGCCTAAATGTTTAAGGAACCCTCGTGGTTCGAGTTCCACTCGTGCTTGACAGGTTTTTTAAATAATTAATAGCGCCATCTCTGGTCTATAATTCTAGTTTCGACATTAATTTCAATTCAAATCAGAGTTGGCGCTATAAAATACCTTTTTTAAATGAATGTAGTACCAAATGAAAAGTATTAAAGCGTACACAACTTTTTAAATTTTCTATTTTGGTCGCCATATCGGCAAAACGCTTTTCATTTTACGCCTCTTACATAATATTGCAGTCTTTTTTTTTAAAGAAATTAAAATAAAATTAAAACCTGTCTTCTAGGCAATATGGCAAATGAGTAAATAGATGAGGTTTTAAGTGTAACCTGACAATAACCTCACCTTAATAATAGCTAAGTCTTCGTCACACATCTTGCCCTATCTCAGGAAAAAAGGCCTGAAGATACAAAGAAACAAATATGAATATAAATACAATACGTAAATTTTTCTTCTTGTATGCGATTTTCCGTCAGCCCAACGAATTGGCTCGATCGACATTTCGAAACATTTCCAAATTTCTTTAATAAATATTTGCTGCTAATTATTTTGTAATTTATCGTAGAAATTTATTAAAAAAATATAGAATAATTATTCCAATAGTTATTTCACAAAGTATTTATAGTGATGTATATTTACCTAAATAACCATTCCCGACTTTCTTTAATAAATATTTGCGATTAATTGGTTAGTAATTTATCGTAAACATTTATTAAATATATATAGAATTATTATTCCAATACTTATTTCACAAAATTATTTAGAGTGATATGCATTTACCGAAATAACCATTTCCAACCTTGTTTAATAAATATTTGCGATTAATTGTTTAGTAATTTATCGTAAACATTTATTAAATATATATAAAATAATTATTGCAATGGTTATTTCACAAAATTACTTATAGTGATGTATATTTATCGAAAAACCATTTCCGACTTTCCTTAATAAATGTTTGCGATTCATTGTTTAGTAATTTATCGTAAAAATTTATTAAATATGTATAGAATGATTATTCCAATACTTATTTCACAAAATTATTTAGAGTGATATACATTTACCGAAATAACCATTTCCGACTTTGTTTAATAAATGTTTGCGATTAATTGTTTAGTAATTTATCGTAAACATTTATTAAATATATATAAAATAATTATTGCAATGGTTATTTCACAAAATTACTTATAGTGATGTATATTTACCAAAATAACCATTTCCGACTTTCTTTAATAAATGTTTGCGATTAATTGTTTAGTAATTTTTCGTAAACATTTATTAAATATATATAGAATTATTATTCCAATACTTATTTCATAAAATTATTTAGAGTGATATACATGTACCGAAATAACCATTTCCGACTTTCTTTAATAAATGTTTGCGATTAATTGTTTAGTATTTATAGTAAGTATTTATTAGGTATATATAGAATAATTATTACAATAGTTATTTCACAAAATTATTTATAGTGATGTATATTTACCGAAATAACCATTTCCGACTTTCTTTAATAGATGTTTGCGATTAATCGTTTAGTAATTTATCGTAAACATTTATTAAATATATGTAGAATAATTATTCGAATAGTCATTTCACAAAATTATCTATAGTGATATATATTTAGCATTATTATATTTTTTAAAAATCTTTTTCTCTCTTTTCAGGTGAGTATCCTGCATGCTAATAAATTTGTGTTGAAGATAAGTTTGAGGTAAGCAACATACTAGTGTTAATTATAAAATTAAAGGATAGTCTCTAAATATGTATTAGGAGTAAATTAAATATGTATTAGGAGTAATTAAATAATGTCGTCATTTGCTACCAATTAGTATTAAAACTTTTTATGCAGATGTACTTCAAAAATTATAATCGGCACTTTACGAAAAAAATATTACTTTATAAATTAACCTAAAGTTTACTTTCAAATATATTTAGGTATCTTTAATGAAACAGCAACGTTTTTAATGTCAGGTTCAGGAGACCTCCAAATATGGTTTTGTTTTAGGGATAATAATGAATAATAAAAAAGTTATTCAATACCGTAAATCAACATTAAAAAAAAATATTAAACAAGAGTAGAACTCTTGCTACGACTTCAAAGATTAGAGGCAGATATACGCGCATTTTTAAGGCAAATACTTCGCAAACTGACTTTTAAAATAGAACATGGCAAATGAGATATCAATCTTGTATTCAAGACCTGTTTGACCACGCGCATGCCTATTTAACATTGGGATAAGCAAAAAAACAATTTTGCTTATATTTTACATGGATATAGAGGTACGTTAATTTTTTTTAATGTCTCGTGAAGTATTAATTGAGATCGCTTTATGGAGTATCTAGTTGCAAAATTTCGTGCAAAAAAGTTTAGAACTGTGGAAAGTATAAGGTAGAAACAGGCAGACAAAATCAACAGCTCTTTGTTCCGATACGGAACCATAAAATATATTTTTCGTGGTTGAAATATTGGAAAAATGCACAGTAAAAAGTAATTAATTGGTCCTTAAAGGCTATATCATGTTGTGTGTCAAAAATATGTGTCAGAAAAGTTTGACGATCATTCACATAGTTATATTAAAATCATCCTATATATCTGTGAGATTTTTTTTTTTACAATAAAACCATTGCGTACGCGGGAGGATATCGAATAAGATAATAATAATATTTTTAGCGAAACTTGCAATTTTGGCATTCCAAAACCATTATTAAGTTAAAAAATAATAAATATTATAATTAATGATTTAAATTACTTAAATTAAAATCGATTAAAATTAAATAAGCATCTTCACTATTTCTAGTTACAAATCCTTCACGATTGTTTGTGACGTACCACAAGTTGTAAACATATATGTACTTGAACATGTAATGAACAATGTATGTGGGTTTAATCCGAAACGTAGCTCGATAAAGGCCCATACCTCACTGTGCTAAATATATATAATACATTCACTGAAACCAGAACAATCATCATAAACACGAAACAAATGTGAAGTTACACTAAAATTCCTGCAATATAGTTCGAAATATTTGAAAAATTGTCGAAACTAAATTATAATCCTTAGAAACACGAAATAATCATAAACGCGAAACAAATACAAAGTAATACTAAAATTCATTTTCAAAAAAAGTATTTGAAAAAAATGGGACAAATTGTTGAAACAACACGAAACAATCATAAACACGAAACAAATTTGAAGTAACACTATAATTCCTGCAATATGTGAAAAATTGTTGAAATAAAATTATCATCCTTAGAAACACGAAACAATCATAAACACGTATGAGGTAATACTAAAATTATTTAAACAAATATGAAGTAATACTAAAATTCCAGCAATATATTTCGAAACATCTGAAAAATTGTTGAAACAAAATTATCATCTTCAGCATTATCTTAAAAATTGTCGTGGTATTATAATATTATTAAAGAAACCACTTGCTCCCAAGATACGAAAAGACTTTATGGCCCATTTCATTTCATTATTAAACATTTTCACTCTCCAAATATAACGAAAGCGATGGAACGTCAGCTTTTGGCTCCCGGACATGTCCCTTAAGAATCCATCCTCAAGCTTCATCGAAACTTATTTTGTATAAGTACGGTCAATGCACAATCAAATAACCACACTTTCTACACCAACAATAGTGCAGTCAGTACGTTAATAAAACTTTCCCAAGTTTCCCTGTGAATTTCCTTTTGTCCTCGAGAGACTCGGCCACAGATTCAGGCGTCGCTGAGAGGCGAACTTGGGACGGTTGCGGTTGGCCATTGGCCATTCCCAGGCGAGTACACTACACCTCCTGAAATCGTATACATTTTTGGTACTGCTCTAAATTTTCGGGTTTTCCAAATAGAAAAAAAAGCAATTTTTTTTCTATCGATAAGCTCAGACGCCTAATTTAGGGTAATATAAATAAAAATTGGTCTAAAATGACATCTTATTACCTGTTGCAAAATCTTGGCTATATAAGCCTAAACATCGACTTAATGCTAGTAACTATGCCAGCAAGTGAGTAGAGCCGAGAACAAATACGCACAAAGTAATCTAAATAAAACGTTCACTACGATGATTCCGTCCCCACTTTAGCACACATGAATAATTATGTCTCTCATATAATATAAACACACGCATGCAAGCGCACGACGGACGCGCACACACACATTTATTTATATTAAATGATTTACAAATATTAATATTATTTTTCAATATTTAGACGCATTACATATAGTATATCACAGGCATAATGATATCGTGAATATCTCGGAAATTATCATATGGAAAATCATGTCAGTAATATTTCTATAGTCTTGCAGTTTTTCAGTTAAACTTTAGGTAATTTTTTAAACATTTTTTGATACAGAAGAATCATATGGAAAATCATATCTACGACATTTGTACAGTCTTACAGTTTTTCAGTAAAACTTTAGGTAATTTTTTCAAGTTTTTGATACAGAAGAATCATATGGAAAATCATATCTACGATATTTGTACAGTCTTACAGTTTTTTAGTAACACTTTAGGTAATTTTTTCAACAGTCTGATACGGAAGAATCATATGGAAAATCATATCTATGATATTTCTACAGTCTTATAGTTTTTCAGTTAAACTTCAGGTAATTTTTTAAACATTTTTTGATACAGAAGAATCATATGGAAAATCATATCTACGATATATGTAGTCTTACAGTTTTTCAGTAAAACTTTAGTTAATTTTTTCAATAGTTTTTGATACAGAAGAATCATATGGAAAATCATATCTACGATATTTGTACAGTCTTACAGTTTTTCAGTAAAACTAAGTAATTTTTTCAACAGTTTTTGATACAGAAGAATCATATGGAAAATCATATCTATGATATTTCTATAGTCTTATAGTTTTTCGGTTAAACTTTAGGTAATTTTTTCAACAGTCTTTTATCCGAAAGAATCATATGGAAAATCATGTCCATGATATTCCTACAATCTTATAGTTTTTCAGTTAAATATTAGGGAATTTTTAACAGTCTTTGACACGCAAGAGGCAGGAGGGGTTGCATGTGATTTTATAGATAATTTTCGCAATGTTATAAAGATATTTATTTATTATTTATTCAATTAGAGTTGTATTTGTGACAGTTGTGAAGAATCTATTTCTTCAAAACCCTAAAAATAACAAACAGATATTTAATAAATTATCTAAATGAAGAAACTGCCAATTACCTCCCGGATCTCTGCTTTGAAAACTGTAAATATTGCCCAAATTTGGTAAGCAATTGCAGGCTTAATTGTCTCAAATAAAACGACAGATAGGAGCAACAAAAACAAATTTTGATACAAGTAACTGCAATGTTAAGTTTCATCAATTAAATATTAATATGTTGACCTGAATATTTATTACACTCGTAATTTATGAGTATAATTTCAAGAAGCCTAATGAAAATAAATTTCTGGTAACCTGGTGAAACTGAAAATTTTGTTGTAACCTATGTCCGGAAATGAAATCTCCATTTTTGGATTATGTTTTTGTATCAAACTAAAAGCTCCTAAATAACGGACTTCCGAATAACGCGCTTCATTTTAACGCGAATTCGCATAACGCTACGAAAATTGTAACTACTACTACTACTGTATATAGGGCTCAGAACTGCCCCTTCTAACGTGTAAGATAAAGAAGGCTGACAAAAGTATAGTAGTAGAATTGGTGTAAAAAGTATAAAAATTACACTTTTACATAAGAAAAATGAAAAATAAGCCAATCAAAAATTTAAATTTTATTTTTTTTATGAAAAATGAGATTATTTCTGAAAATTATGTCTAAAGACATGTCTACAGATTTCTTTGAACTAGAAAGATGAAGCGAAAGACAAATTATGTTCCATTACATTCTATTCTTCTTCTAAAGTTGCCTTTCCAACTAGTGAAGGTTTGCAATCGTATTTGGTCTTGTTTTTGGCTAGGCAAAAATGTTCGACGGCACTCGTAATCCCTGTCCATCGTAGGAAGCTGCGCAACCATGACTTTCTGCTGCGGCCGATTTTTTTTTTCCCAGCACCTTTTCCTAGCATTATTAGTTGCAAGAGCTTGTATCTGTCATGCTTGAGCATATGTCCCAGATATACAACATTACGTTGTTTCATGGTTTGCAGAAGCTTGCATTTCCGGCCAACCCGTCGTAGAACCTACCCCTTAATGATTTTCTGATTTCAAGATGTGGACATCACGCGTCTGTAGGCTCACATTTCGAAACTATATATTTCCTAAGATCTTCCTCGATAGTCCAGGCCTCGCATCCATATAGAAGTATTAGCCAGATATAGCACTGGAATTCAAAGTGGGATTTTAAGGCTACGATTGTAGAGTCGATATCCTCTATACACATATGTAACATACTAACCCGTGCACCTGGTAGGCCTGACAGGATTGTAGAAAATCCACACAAAATTCGTAAGAAGCGAAAAGACATTCATTTAGCCAACTACACATAACATATGTCAATATTAGTTAATAGTTTATGGCTGTAGCTAAAACAATTTTTGTTGATTATTTTTTAGTATTTCTTTAGATTTTTATTGTTATTGATGTTTTTATTTCTTATTAACCATTTCTCGATTCTATCAAAAATATGATATTTGCGTTTTTATTAAGATAGATTTTTCTTTTGTATAATGATAACAAAATTGTATTTTATTGTTTGCCCTCTGTTGATTGCCAATTTCTCAATTTCTTTGGATTTTTATATCTTAAAAAATACCAACTTTTTAAATAACGTTCTATTTATGTAATGGCTGACTCATTTCCACTTGCCTTCTCTAATATTTTGATATTTTTTAAAATTTTTATATCATATTTAGGGTCGCAAATATACACACTTTGTTTAGAATTACAAATTCCTTATATGAATAGTGAAACCGGCAATTTAAAAAAAAATGATTTTGTAGGAAAACCTTAAGCAACTAACGCTACATGCAGACATTCTCTCGTAGATATTTTTTGTAGGCTTAAAGTATGGACAGAGCTTAATTATTATCCAATTAATTTTATCATTCCCAATTAGTAGTCCAATTTAATTTTATCGTCTCCATTCGTGCGTCAGAATGAGTTAAGTCACTCCATCAATATAGTGAATAATTGACCAAGTTATTATATTGTTGGAAGGTTATTTTTAGGTTGCTCCACCTAAAATGAGGTAAAAAAATGGAACCCATTATTGAGTCACTTGATTATCTGTCCGTCCGTTCGTCTGTAATAGAAATCTCTTTTTCTCAGAAACGGCTTAATACGTCAAGTTAAAATGAATATTTACGATAGTTTCTACATTTTTACATTGCTATCAAAATTTTGAATATTTTCATTCGCGCAACAAAAATATAGCGACTTTAAAGCTTATTTTTTCTATATTTTCACCATAGTCTTATTCAGTGGTCAGAAAAACCTATAACGTACTTCCGGTCGACCTACAATTTTGAAGGTCATTGTATGTGGAATCAAACATAGGCAATATTTCTTTATTTATCCCATGGTCTTGCTCATTGAACATCAAAACCTATAGAGTACTTCCGGACTACCTACAACCTTGAAAGACGGCATTATGGCAGGTTTTATAGCAAGAAGGAAAAAATTGCAAATCAATAATTTCTGATTCTATGTGGAATTATACATTTGTTTATAAATATACGTATCTGATAGGTATAATGGGTAATATTTCTTTATTTTTCATTGGTCATCAAAACCTATAGGGTACTTCCGGTCGACCTACAATGTTGAAAATGAAGAAGACGGGAGTTCTAAAAGCATAAGTAAAGGGGAAATCCAATAATTAATTATTTCTAATTCTTTATGAAAATACACGCTTTTTTTAATGTGCGCCTGTGAAAAATATTGTAGACATTATGTTTAATAATAATATAATTTATTTGTTGATATAAAATACAACAGGTCAAGTGATATATGTGTACAGAAATTGTCTTAGACCTAATGACTAAATAAAAATTAAAAATTAATTTACACGCCCTAACTATAAATTTTTCAATATTTTATCGACAAAAAAGTAACTAGCTCGGCTTGTGCAGTTATGCTATAAGCATCACCGACATAGCCGGTTTACAGCCAGCACCTGTTGATATACACACACATACATACACAAATATATACTCATACATACATACATATACATATATATATATATATATATATATATATATATATATATATATATATATATGCATACACACACATATACATTTAACTCATTCACATACACAATAGATAATAATATTATTAATTATTTTTAATTCAGGTATTATATACAGACATAACTGCATACACATTATTACCCATAGAGAAAACATAGCACAAAGAAAAGAAGTATAACCAATATTCGAAAAGCAATAAAAAAAGAAGACCGTCCGTCAGAACATTATTTATGTTCTGAAAAATTAATATTTTGTAAATACCATTAAATGTTTATAAATGTCTTAATATGTATGGAAATTTCGTAGTACGAGCATGCTTGACAAGTTGTTTTTCTTTTTATTATATAATTTTGTTTATTATGTAATTTATATTGTTTCTTGTCTTTTTATTAAGTAATTCTTATTTACAAACCATTTTTTATATGACGAGCGCGAATATTTCACCAAGACCGGCCGCCCCATCCATCAGGCCCTAAGTCCGTCAGACCATTATCACATGGCGGTTTAAGCGCCTTATCGCATTAACAATCGACAAGGGAGTATCGGACAGTAAATTCGCATCAGCAATACGCTGTCCGAAACCGATCTACTAAAGCACTCGTTATTGGACACAGGGCGCCGATTAATTTAAACACGAATTATGCCCCGACCGTTTGTTGGGGTGCATTTTAAATCTAATTTGGCAACGCTGTATCGGAGAATGCCATAAATACTTTAATTTGGAAGCGTCAGCCACAAAATGGGAAAACAGTGTTTCTAAATCCGATTCCGAAATCTAGTTCGATGTGCTTTCTAAATTATTTTGTGAATGCCTAAAATTATTGCGCGCGGCTGTGTGTACCTTTTATTTATTTTCGTAATCGCATTTCATAAGATTTATCAATATTTCATATTTTGTAGTTTTTATAAAGGATTTTGAAGGCGATTACCTTTTATATACACCCTAAACATTTCACCTGAAGAGTGCTGAAAGAAGTCAGCCCTGTGAAAATATATAGTCTGAAAAAAAGATAGCCTGTATAGTACATGAAAATAGGAAAACACGATATTCACGGTGGTTTAATCTGATTTTATTTGTATTCTGAGCGACAATTTTCAAGTTTATTCAAATGGTTTATAAAAATGGTACAATAATTACAACTAATAAACCGATGATAATAATACGTCACTAATTCGTATAAACAACACATGTTCAAATATCGATAGGAGAAATCTGAATAAGGACAAGTTACTGACTGGAAAATCCATTATCACGCAGCCCAACTGTCTAAGTCTAGAAGTATACAGTTTTGTATAGGGCCTTGTATAAAATCTAAGAACAGATTTTATGAAATTCCGACAAAAAATAGGATCTCCAATAATGACACATGCCACGAGGCACTCAAATAACATGGGAGTAGAGGCTCTCGTATTCCCCTTCGGTGTCAGCAGCGTAACCATACTAATGCTAATAGAATTAAGAACGTGGCCACTTAAACGACGCGAATGAACTTGCTGGAAAAAAAATCCATTATTTACGCCCAATTACTGGGTTGCGAAATGAAAATAATTTTCGTTGTGTTTTTTTCTTTAAAAATCTTTTTTTTTAATAATAGAATTATAACGAAAATAAAAATAAAATCCACGCGTACAAGCCGCGCGCGAAATCAAATTAATGATCAAAAACTCATCCATTATGATAAATCCAATACGAAAACCTAGGCATCATTAAACGATATAATAGTATATAGCAAACTACCTGCAGATTAATGTTGTAAAGTAAATTCACGTCTCTCTGGCAAAATACCAAAAATTCATAGACTAGATAGAATAATATTATGAGCCTAGCTCAGTATTTAAAAACCCACATGAAATATTACATCGGAACAGCGACATCATTGAAAAAAAACGATATAAAACGTTCGAAATACTGACAACAATGGTTTTAAAAAACCACCACATCTATTCCTAAATGTATTACCTGGTTTTAAAAAACCACCACATCTAATCCTAAAATGTATTACCTGAAAAAAAATGTATAAAACCCATCCACACATTTTAGGTGTATTTTTTTAGAACGCGCACTTTTGTCTATACCAGCGAGTTATTTCTTAGCGAGACCAACAGATGGCGTTAGGATTGCATCAATAAGGAAATAACATTGGTCGTCACACGACTGTTTTAGTCCCAGTGTGACGGTTTATCTTCCTTGAAATGTTATAGGTCAAACATCTTGATGACATAAAATATTTAAATTATCCCTTTAATAATTTTGGGAATCTGACTCATTCTTAAAATAGTTTTTAAAGAATTAGAATTACCTAAACCCCTTTATATAGTCGTACAAAATTCAGTTAACTTTGAGAATTGTTGACCATTGTCCAGCGCTTTAAACCAAAAATATAGTAAAGCAGAGTGTTAATACTAGGTTTAATATTGATCTTTAAACTCAAGCTTGAAGGAAATAAAATAATAATAATCTAAGAATGTGGTATTTTTATTAGCAATTAAACTTACGATTTTTCGACAATTTTGCTAAAATAAATTTTTTTTTAATAATATAAAAAGACAAACGGAACGTGTTCTTTATTAACTCGATTAGTATCAATTTAATTTTACTTCGAAGATAAAACGGAAATCAATCTTCATTTTCAAGTCATAAACTTTTCTGTGGAACTTTTCTTAATTTAATTAAACAGTGCCTACCAATTAACATAATCCTTCTTGGTAGTTAATTTTGTAAGTCTATCGTCGCGATTCGAATTTTGTAATTCGTTCGCAGACAGATAGACTAATGTTTAAATGTTATGATCAAATATACTTATAGAAGATTGGAGATTACGAATATTTAACGCCAGACTTTGTAATTATTTTTAAATAATTATCGCGAAATTTGCCGTACATCGAGTGTGCCAACGTTGGTGTACGTGAGTAATGTGGACCTTCATAGATGGCTGAATCCGTTACACGTACCCGTACATACACGTTTCCCTTTTCAACGTCCAACAAACGAAAATAAAACATAAGCAGAGCGTAATATGCGATGATATACGACGTGTTGGCCGTACACGTAAATCATTTTGCCGCAGACGTAGGTGGACGTAGAATCGCGCTCCGCGTAGATACGTGGAAAACTCCGTGCAATCCTTGCAGCCTGTGGGAAATTGCATGAGGCTGCCATTAATTTTCAACAATTTGAATAGTTTGTTGTGTTGCGTTGAGGTTTTATGAATTTAATCCGAGTTTTAGTAGTTGTGTAAATTTACGAGTTGCACTCGAGTAATTTGCACATTTATTTACTAAAACTTACCAGAAATAGTTTTACGTAGTTCTGTATTAAGCTTCGTTAATTTCTATGGGTGATCATACTTATATTTTTGAGGTTTAATTTTATTAAAGAACTTCCAATTTCGTTTAAATTGCTGGAATTTTTATTTTGACAGATAAACATCATTTTTGGAACTTAATGTATCCGTTCTATGTTTGCTAGCAATTATTTTATGTACGTTATGGTTTGAATGAAGTTCACTTGTTTTTTTGCAATTGCGTAAGAAAAATGTTCATTAATCTTACTAACAAATTTTGGGTTTAGAAGTAAAATTTAACACTACTGTCTTAAGTTAATCATCCTCATTTGTTTTAAACTGCTTCAACAAAATGATTGATTCCAATACATCATTTTTGTTTGTATGTAATCACTTATATTCCCGATTATTCGGTCTGCTAATAAAGCGATTTGGGAGAAATATATTAGGCTTTATAGAGGACTATTTACAAATATTAGTACATATTTAGTCATGATTTCGTATCATCGACATACTTATGAAAGGAGTTTAAATCTAATGGTTAAGATCTAAGAGAGTTTAAGAAAACTAATTCTATGATAAGTCATTAAGAAAGCGCATTTTTTGCATATTTTCTCCTTCTCTGACTTAATTACACTAAAAACAGAAAGTGGATAATATTTTAAAACAAATATTAAACTAACATCAGAGCCAACTTCTGCTATTTAAATTATGACCTTGTAAATATCACTTACATAATTTTCATAGGCAAAAGTGCACATTAATATTTTGATCGGAATATTACGGCTTTCACTTATGATTATAATTATAACTTTCAAATTTCCCATATGAAATACAAGTCATTAAGAAAGCGCATTTTGTTTGCATATTTTCTCCCTTTCTGACTTAATTACACTAAAAACAGAAAGTGGATAATATTTTAAAACAAATATTAAACTAACATCAGAGCCAACTTCTGCTATTTAAATTATGACCTTGTAAATATCACTTACATAATTTTCATAGGCAAAAGTGCACATTAATATTTTGATCATAATATTACAGCTTTCACTTATGATTATAATTATAACTTTCAAATTTCCCATATGAAATACAAGTCATTAAGAAAGCGCATTTTGTTTGCATATTTTCTCCCTTTCTGACTTAATTACACTAAAAACAGAAAGTGGATAATATTTTAAAACAAATATTAAACTAACATCAGAGTCAACTTCTGCTATTTAAATTATGACCTTGTAAATATCACTTACATAATTTTCATAGGCAAAAGTGCACATTAATATTTTGATCATAATATTACAGCTTTCACTTATGATTATAATTATAACTTTCAAATTTCCCATGTGAAATACAAGTCATTAAGACAGCGCATTTTGTTTGCATATTTTCTCCCTTTCTGACTTAATTACACTAAAAACAGAAAGTGGATAATATTTTAAAACAAATATTAAACTAACATCCGAGTCAACTTCTGCTATTTAAATTATGACCTTATAAATATCACTTATATAATTGACAGAAGTCTTATAGCTTTCCCTTATGATTATAATTATAACCTTTAAAATTTCTCATATGAAATACAAAATCGAAACGATTTCTCTCTACGACATTGTTTTTGTTATATAATGTTATACAATGTCTCTACGACATTGTTTTGGTGATACTCGTACAATATTTGCTACTGAAATCTGATGAAAGAAGACACTCTATTGCTGAAATGATGTAGTGTAATTGTTAATAATAGCAAACGCTTAAGATGATTAATTTTCTGTTTCTACTTTAGACCGAACGATATGATACAAGAGTACAATAAGAAAATAGATTTATTGTTTCTGTTTCGAGCAGAAGAAAAACCGAAAAAGATCGTGCAATGAAGTATAATTTTCTTGAAAAGTTACTATAATTATATAGGAATTTATTACATACGTAAGCGATCCCTTTAAAAATTAACTTGACTGTAGTAATATGGTACTTAGTATCGTCATTTTGAATAGTATTTCAGCAAACTTGCACCAATTGTGTTAGCTCGTGTTACTTAATGGTGTATTTGAAAAATATGACAAATCGACTAGAAAAGGTGATTAAATTTCTTTTTGAAAAAAGTCTCAAGTTCTCAAGGTCAAATTAAAAAACGTTCATACGGGTTGTACAATGATTTTTCTTTTTCTTCTTCTTAGGGTACTGTAAAAAATCTAAGTAAAGACATTTTATTTTAGCCTGAAGCAGCCGGTAAGTGGAAGTGCCCAGTCCAGAAACCGTTGCCCCTCTAGCGAAAGTGTCAACCAAAATTGATGCGGCAATCATGACTGCGCTATATATTGGGTCTTTCAGAAAATAGCATCTTTCATGCCATTGAGAACCCCTTCAGAAAAGTATTGTAAGACCAAAATAGGTTCCCAAACTTTATTCAGCGGTTCAAAAAGAGGAAAAAAACTTTGCTTAATTTTTCTTAGCGGTGCTTGGTGGCGAAAACTCCAAAGGTATTGTTGATTCTTAAGTGTCTGGTGACAAAAAATTTTGGTGATGCGTCATGACGATGAAGTTAAACGCGAATCGATGAATTAGAATTATGTATGTGAAAAATTTCCGGAAAGAAAAATGTTTCTATAAACAAAAATTTCTTCAATTAGTAAGAAATGTTATGGTAAATATTAAAGAGCATAATACTGTAAATGGAAATTACTACGCTTCTCATCTCTATAAATTATATAATTTTACGAAAGACTAATGCGAAATAAAGCTGCAGATAGCTATGACAATGCTTCTGTGCACATACCAGCATTCTCAATAGCCCTTATCGGTGAATATGGGTTCGTAGATAGGTGGAACCTGTTACATATTAATGAATTAAAAACTTGTAAATGTAATTTCGACATGAGTTTCATTTTTTTACCGCCTTTATTTGCGCATAGATTTGCGAAGTTGGTGATAATATTCTAAATCATCTTATGATCAACTATTCTTTAAAATAACTAACTGAATATAGAAAAAGCTTCCTTGTATGGAACTTAGCAACAATATTTCTTCTAAAATCTTAAAATTAATTATTCAATTTTAGTTTTTTCTATAATTTTTCTGTCCGTCTATTTCGTACACACTTCAGGTTTTCCCATTATATATTATTTTTTCATTATGTATAATTATGGTTTTATCCTTAATTTTCTTCTTTATGTGAGCTCTTTAAAAGTATTCCTCAGAATTTGGCTTCATTTTAACCATTTTTCTTAAATTGCTGACATTATAAGATCGCCATATCTATTAAAATATAATGAGCATACAAAAGCAGGTACTATAAACAGCAATAAAACACTTTTTGGATATATTTGTACTTTATTTTTACAACACCACTACCACGTGACCTTTAAATAAATTATTATCAATTTAAATTAAAAAAAGCGACGAATTAAGTACGGCAACAGATGCCGAATAAATGTGGGAGACAAGACCCTAATGTCCTTTACATAATTACATAGGCGCGGTATATAAGGTGACAAAATGGTCGGAAGCAACTAAGTATATACGTATGTACTCATAAAGTAATTTAATTCTTTAACATGACTTTTACATCTTCAATTTTCCAGGCTTAATCTTGTAATATCGGAGGGGAAAATTCAGTTTTCCAGACGGGCGTCGCGTGGCGCGTTACGTTGTAGGTACTAGTGTGTCCATGCACTGACAGTTTTACTTGTTACAACGTATATTACAATTTTGCTTGTAATATTTTGTTAATATCAACTTTATTTGAATTTTCTTCCTTATGATTAAGTTAACTTGCTATTAGTTTTTTTTAAATTTGTAATACGAATCTGACACCACGGATCAATTTTCAACAGTAAATGAATAGATAATTAGGTTATATAAGCACAAAAGTGTGCTTCACAGCCTACTTGTAATTTTTATTTAGTCATATAGCACAAAAGTGTGCTTCACAGCCTCGTTGTAATTTTTAGTTAGTTATATAGCACAAAAGTGTGCTTCATAGTCTCTTTGTAATTTTTATTTAGTTGTAGAGCACAAAAGTGTGCTTCACAGCCTTGTAGTTTTTATTTCTTGCGAGATTTATTTGTTAGTCTTTTGTGCATTCAGAATATCCACAGTGTTACTGTTCATTACTGTATTTTAAAGTGTCAATGCGTTTTTATACGCGTAATATATATATATATATATATATATATATATATATATATATATATATATATATACACATACGTTCATATGGTTTTAATGCAAAGTTAACAAATTCGTAAAAGGCTTTTTGGTCTTGAATTTCGAGGATTATGAAATTTTAACCACATATGTTTCGTAACAAACCTAAACCGTTCGTATTAAATTTCACATTTTTATGAACCAGAAAACTCAAGTCATATTGAGTGAAAAATACTAAATTATGATAAAATTAAATTAAATATTGACATTTGATGGCAAATGATATTTGGCAAGGTCCCTAAGACAAAAATTTAATTATGATGTTCACTTCTTGAACACATACCTCTTAGAAATGCCAGTCCTCAAAATCGAAGCGATTCTGGTCAACTCTCACTGATAAAAAAACACTGACGGAGAAAAGGATAGAAATATATGATTTAACACGCGTTGACTGAGACAGTTAGGCAGAGGCGTGCGCCCATTGATATAGGTATGCATTAAGTAGATGTAAAGTAGACCGCTGACATTGTCCCACAAAAGTCACAGTTGTCGGTCTCCGGACTCTGCCTATCGGTGACCTATCGAAAAGTGATTGATCTGCTTTGGGTGATAGTCTAATTTTTAAAAATTCGGTCAATTTTTAAAATTTACAAAAAAATATTTCGCTTCTTGCTAGCTTGTATCTTGAAATAATGATTTATAAAATAAATAATAGAGTCAAACACTCAATTATAATGATTTGACTCATTTTTCTTGCTGGCCCAAAGCCAATATGAATGATTACTAGTACATGAACCGTTTATTCACATCGTTAGTTTGTCAAAAATAGTGTATCAGCGGGAAGAAATAAAAAGGATTTTGTTTTAAACATTTTTGTTAATTATTTTCAAAATAATACCTTTAAAAATAATAATGAAACCCTGATAATTGTAATTAGCGATATTTTATTTTAATATCAAAATTTTCATGTTCCTTCAAGTTTTTTCCAGCTCCTTTAAAACAAACAGTCGTAACAGAATAATATTATGCACCTATATATTATTTAGACGTGACTAACCGCTTGTGGTGGTCGTGTTTTGGTCCTGCAGCAATATTTGTTTACTAAGCTTAAGTAATAAAATATAACAAAAAAGAGGTCGGATCAAAAACAATTTCTGTAATTATTTTATTATAATAAGGTCCCTTTGTACAAACACGGTTGAAATGATCTATTTTGACAAATAAATTCAAATTTATACTTTAGTAATTTGGAAGATATGAAGTTGGCTTGAGCAATTTTTTACGGAAAGACATTTGGCAAAAATTGCCTAATGATCTCACCTTTAAAAATAGGTGAAGTCCGTCTAGTCTGCCAATGAACACATACTCTATCAAAAATGCTTTTTTTGGTACTAAGGGGTTAGAGCAGTGTTTATCGTAGCTAAATGTCACAAACAGCAGCGCCACTTGTGCAAGAAACTTCGCACCGCGATCACCAACCCGCCTGCCCAACGTGGCGATTATTGGTATTACCTCTGATGGTGCGTGCATTGGAGAGGTCTGTATACTGAGTCTGGTTATTGATGTTGATGGTGATGAAATATATTGCCTACTACATATTTCACATGCGTATTACAAATAGTTTTTTTGATCATGCCTCTTTGATTAGTTAAAGAAAGTTAACCGAAATAAACTTGCATTGAATTCTTAATCATATACCCTTGCACCAATTTTTCCATATGTAGCTGAAAGTTGGAAATAAGTCATGACAAAAAAGGAACTCAGCAGTAGTGAATTCATTTCTTGTCATTTGGTTTCGGAATCCTCGAAACACACCTATTATCGACGACATCAAACTCCTTCAAAAACCCGATGTCTACGATAACAGGAACTTTTATACAAACTAAACATGATTCTAATAAAATATTTTATTATGCCTTATCGAGGTTTCCCACAAAAATTCATCGTATTTTTCCTAGAGTTACAGTTTAGTGGAGACGCCATTGATAATCATTTACATGGATGAGCGTTGGCAGTTCAGGGGAGTTCAAAAGATGATTCTCTATTTCGCTCTCGATCGTTCTATTTGTATATGCTTGAATGAAAGAAAAACTGACAAAAGAATTGTTTGTATTTGTAGTCATACAGCGAAGGTATAAAAGTATCATGTTCGCTGCCCACTATGAAAGTCGCTTTGGCTTCTCCGTTGTAAAGAGGTTCGATACTCCACTGTATTTTTAAAATTAAATATTCGACGTAATTTTTAAATTATAAATTAATTTATTTACTTTACCTTAAACCTTTATTTGATTATTAAAGACCCAGTAACAGACTGAAATTTTAGAAAAATGTGAAAAATCGATAAACAATTGACGAGCAAACTCGATAGATCGGCCTCAAGAAGGTGCCGTGTATCAGCAGCTCCAATCAACGCTCATATAGACACATACGCTCTGTAGATGTACGCACAATATTCTCTCACGGCCCATATAATTTGATCAGCCCCCCACAGACACCCGCATTGAATGCCAATCGTGTTAAGGTTGTCATTTGGCAGCAAGTATTCCTGCTTCGTGTCGATTTCGCGGTCGAAATTATTTCGGCATTGAGCGATCAGAACGTTTCGGCTTTGTTTAATTTTCATTATTCCGCGGCGCGTGCGGCGCGAACGATTGGGTCTTTCGCATACCGAACACTATGTGTAATGTTTACTCGCGCTTTACGCTAACAAAGTAGCTTGAGCCAGATTCTGTCAAAATCTCACTTAATTTTACATGCGGAGTAATGGCGATGAGTCAGCTTTACTGCTTTAAAACGCCTGTATTATGTATAAAATATATCCCAGATTGCATTACTTAAGCATAAAGATAGTTTTGTTTCTAATGTTTAAAAATATAGCAAATTTTTTACTCAGTTTGAGACTCTGTTATTACAATTAATTTGTAGTTAAACTTTATGACGGATAGTTTTTTTTGTGATTTTTAAAAAAATATACCAAATGTTTTACTCAATTTGTGAGTCCGTTGTTATAATTAACTTGGAGTTAAACCTTATGAAGCTATCCTTCATAAGGTTTAACTCCAAGTTAATTTGGTTTTGTTTATAATTTTTCAAAATATGGTAAAGGTGTTACTCAATTGATGAGTCCGTTGTTACACTGAACTTGAGGTTAAACCTTATGAAGGGTAGTTTTGTTTGTAATTTTTAAAAATATAGCAAATGTTTTACTCACTTTGTGAGTCCATTGTTATACTTAACTTGCAGTTAAACTTAAGACGGGTAGTTTTGTTTGTGATTTTTAAAAATACAGCAAATGTCTTACTCAATTTGTAAGTCCGTTGTCACACTTAACATGCAAGTTAAATTTATGACGGGTAGTTTTGTTTGTGGTTTTTAAAAATATAACAAATGTTGTACTCAATTTGTGAGTCCATTATTATTTAACTTGCAGTTAAATTAGGTTTTAGGTCGACGGGCATCGTCCATTTTTGGGCTTATTATGGATATTTTCTTTGCATCTGGTAGTAAGAGCAGTTTCCCCAATCAGAACATTATATAATAGAAATCTACAAAAATACGATCATGTAATTTTGAATACTTATGTATACCTATGGCTTGCTTATTCTGTATGTGCATAAATGAACCATATTAAATTACTCTAATTTATTTTAGTAAAAAATAGCAGACTCATAAAAAAATTTATTGACTTAAATTTAAATATATTGGGTTTGATTGAAAATCATAAATTTATGGAAATTAGATATATCTAATTTCTATAAATTTATGATTTACTGGGTCTTAGTTATAAAAATTGCTTCAAAATTAAGCGACATATGAGACTATAAATTTAATTATGAGAAAAGGATGGATGTATCATCCCATCTCATCTCTCGTAGCTCACATTGAACATTACTAAAAAATGACGTCAAAATTCAGTATTGCCCCCAGTCCAAACGTTAAGTTTTTAAACCTTTATAAACAAAGGCTGTTTTTAAGGATCAAACATTTTTTTCGATCATCAGCTTGTACTTTAAAAGAATGATTTATGGAATAAAACAAATTAATTAAATAACATATTCTTACGTTTAATACTCATAGATAATTATAAGTCACCTTTGTATATTAAAATAATTAGTTTCTATCTTATATGTATATGACATAATATAGCTGTGTCAAATTAATAACTAATGAAAATTCAATCAAAATTCACTAAAAGAAAACATTTCTTTATAAAAATAATTTGTATTCTCTTCAGAAATTAGTGCACAATTTCA